>LQNS02276481.1:10409650-10491230 GCA_001587735.2 Parhyale hawaiensis | reverse complement strand
TTTTTTTTACATTTTGAAATCTGAATTTTCTCCTATCTTATTCCCATAGAGCGTGACAGGAAAGATATAAATATATAAATAAATAAATAAATAAATAAATAAATAAAAACACGACGTGATATTATTATATAGTAGATGTTGCATATCCTGTAACGTATATCGAATTGTACTACGGAAGTTGATCACTATCAGTTTTTATTTTTTGCATGCTCAGTATACGGTATTTAATGCGAATGCCGCTCCGTGCAACATTGTTTCAAGTGCCAACCCTGCCAGCGAGGCAGCTGCACGGATGCTCATTGGTTTTCTGCAGTTTAAATTTTGGAGTCCACTGTACCGCGAAACGGAAAAGTGGCTGTATAGCGAGCGAACGGCGCTGGTCTTTGCTGTGATTCTGTGTACCACAGTTGCGTCCGTTACTTTACTTAGCTGTCAAAGAGTTGTTTCGCTTTATAGTGGTTATCTCATTAGAAAACCGTAGTTTGCCTAGTGTCAAGTTTGTGATCCATTAAGCAGCAGTGCTCCAAAATACAACAATGTTTTTTGTGCTTCACGGCAATCATAACTGATAATTATGTGTTCAAATTGGAATTCAATTAGATTAGAAACCAATAACTCAACACAGTGCCAACTAACACAACTGTAGTAAAACGCTGACTACGCAAGAACAGTTTCCATGTCCTTGTTATGGACCAAACACAACAACGGCGACCATATGCTAGAGGCGCCGCAGTGCCAAAGTTTGCGCAAATACGCTGTTCACTAACGAATGATTTCCCAGAATTTTCTCAAGCAGCTCTTCGAGTTTGGAGTGTTTTCTCGCGATTGAACGGACTTTTATCTTCATTGAAAACTCGTCAGCAGCTCTTAACTTGTGAAGAAAGTTATAATAAGGACAGAACCGTAAACCCTGTCCAGGAATATCAAAGTGGGAGTGTATCTGCCTCGACTTGAGATATAGCGGCTGCTGGAATTGTAGACAGGGAATATTTTTGGTGCATGAAGGCGATGCTGTTCGAGATTGCAAGGGATTTGGAAGTACTTGGCCGTGAAATTCTGGAATGCAAAAGATCGAGAGCGATTTAGAAGTGGTAGGCCGTGCAGTCTAGAATGCAAAAGATTGAGTGAGATTTGAAAGTGGTAGGCCGTGCAATTCTGGAATGCAAAAATTGGGTGAGATTTGAAAGTGGTAGGCCGTGCAATTCTGGAATGCAAAAGATTGAGTAAGATTTGAAATTGGTAGGCCGTGCGATTCTGGAATGCGAAAGATCGAGTGAATCGTACTGAAAATGATATGCTGAGGCCACATATGCCTTCGCACGAGCGACTGGAAACGAAGATGAGCAACTCACTCGTTGTATTGAAATATATTCAAACTTGGTAGCATGGATACGGCGGCATGAACGATGTGCGAGATGTGCAGCCTCACATCACATTGTTCCTTCGACAGTCCAGTGAGGCTACTGCACTATAGTGCTTGAGCAATTACATGAATGTGACTTGTGGACAATGTTGCTCTGGAATATGAAGGTGGGTGTATTGCAATGTTCTCCAACGGGAATAGAATGGAGAACGTGTCTTTTGTCGTAATGAAAATAACGCCATGCGTGACGTCAGAGCCCGTCACGACCAATGAGAGGAGTCGACTTTCTCGTGTTGGGAACCTGCTGAAGCGTAATTAGCTGTGACGTCACGCGTGACTTTATATTGGTCATATAAGAGCACACTGTGCTCTCACTTCAATGCTTCCTACTCATACGCAATTCCTAGAGATCCTGAGAGAGAAGAAGGAAGAACAACGACAAGAAGAAGCATGCTGGGTGTCACTTAAAAATGGGTAACCGTTATCCCCAACAATGGAAAAAGAGGCCAGGAAAGAAGAGTAAAGAAGAAGAAAGCACGGAAACACCACAAAGAAAAGAGGATGGAAGCAGAGTTGGCACTGACTTTAAGCTAGGTGGTGGAAAGCCACTGGGTCCCTTAAGGCATCTCCCGAACGGCGTTCAAATCACAACTTTAAACTTTGCGAAGCTCGGCATTTCATGGAAGACTCGCAGAAGCGCTCGTTTTGCAGCAAAAACTTGCAACAGAAAACGATTTAAGTCATCTTTAGAGACCAGGGAAATTTCCATCTGCAAGGTCGATTTGCAAGTGCGTTAAGCAAAGAGGGCTAATCCAATTACAGTAGCAAGCGTTGCACGAGCTTCAAAGCTAATTGCAGTGCGTTGATTAGGCAATTCACTTACAAAGAAATTGCCTGCCAAAAACCTGTCGAAAGTTGAACGTTTGCTCCAAGATTGGCCGTCAAGAGAGGGGAAGTTTACTTAGTTTGAACAAAAGATCGAAATGCACTTAGAAAGTTCTGAAAATTTATGGCGGCCTAAAATGGGGAACAGAGACGGTGTTGTTGTTTCCTTAGTAAATGCATTGTATATTTTTAAAGCTAACGAGCGACAAATTGTCGTAGTTTTAACGTCGTCCTGTACACTTCGCTTACGATGCTGGTACAATAGAACTTAGCCCGGCACAGAATATAGCAGTGCAGCATTGTTGGGTTAAGCCCTCGTTCAGTAATCTTGAATGGCCAACGAGAAATTTTGCTGTAGAATGAGCCCGTGGAAACTCCGCTGTACAGAGCATGAAGAAAATTTTTTGCTTGAATAGTTTGTTGGGTTATAACACTGAAAAGTAATTTGATCTGTGTGTTCGTTTGGCAATGGTACTGAAGAAAAATTTCGTTTGCTTGAATTGTTTAATAATAGCAATGAAGAAAATATTGATCTACGTGGCTCCCCCGGTAATATTACCGAAGATCAATTTGATCCGCGTAGTTTGTTTGGAAATGTGGTTCAGTTGGCTAGTTTGAAAATAACATTGTGTGAATGATGGCAAGCTTTACGGTGCGTTTGATTGAGCGCCAGAATTAAGCCTTCAAGGTTTAACTTGTTCGAAACTCGTAGCAGGGGCGCTGGCTTCGACCTGCTCAATTCAGTTTCAGGCATTGCCCTCTATATGTAGGTTCCCCGTGAGACTTCGAGAAACTAAATCTTGCTCTTGCTTTCAGCAGTCTCAACGTAATCGCGTTGCTTGTAACACTTTGCAACACGATTCAAAGCAACAAAGCCAAAGATTCTGTCTCAAGTTACGGGCAAGTTGAACCTCGAAAGCTTAATTTCGGCGCCCAATCGAACACGCCCTAACTCGGAGAATCCTTGACAACTCTGGGCACCCGACCACCCCATCAAGATGCCTACACACGATCCCTGCTGGGGTAACAGAAACTAATCTTATTCTGACTACGTACCTCTGGTAGCAAAATGTTAATCACGGGCCAGTATTCCCGTTCGTTTTTTCCATCGTGTGTGGTTGTTTGGAATGGTCTTGATGGCTCTGTCTTTGCTGGTGCGGGTATTGGCAGCTTTAAACGATCTGTACACAGAGCTATTCTGTGATCTCGGATCTTCTTTTTTTTATTCTTTTGTTTTCTTCACCCGCTGGACTGGTTGCGTGGGGGTTTGTTAACCTCATGGAGTTTCTCCGTTCCTACGTCGCCAGTCTGGTGTGATTTAATAATAATAATTATTGTATACGCTGAAGTTAGCGAGTTAAAAAAAAACTAGACTGTACTTCGTTTCAGAACCGCACGAACTCTCGGTATCAAGTTTAGCGGTACCAGTATACTTCAAGGTACAACTCGCACGGTGGCACAAAGTTCCTCTTTAACGGCTGCGCCGAAGAGAAGAACTGTCACCTTTAGAGTAGAGGCCGGCTCAGCCTTTTCACGGCAAAGGACAAGAACCCCTGGCATCTCTTCAAGTATCAATCCGTATACGTACATATTATACTCAGAGTAAACAATTATGTACACGTGATATTGCAGTATTCTTCTTTTAATGACACATAGACAGAGAAGGGAAATTTAATTTCGTTCATTTACAGAGCAACTAGTCTTTACATGTTTACAGAAAAATGACCACAGACAGGCATTGCTTCAGGGTTTTCTAGAGAAAATCTGCTACAAAAATAGTCACAGTCGATCGCTTGTTTGTGTGCATCGTAATTATGTTCCCAACCATGATATCAGTGCTATGTAGACATCTCCAGCGCCTCGAAATTTCGTTGAAATTTGAGATAGTCGAAGCTATAGATCTTGTTTCTAGCAAATAGGTTGTTGGCTTACAAGACTACAGACAAAAATTACGTCGCAGCAGTCCCCAGGAAGATTTGAGGTGGTCTGGGAAAAAGTGCGTCCGTGTTTTCCTTTGTCGGTGGAGTTCCTTGGCTGAAGTCGTCGTCCCAACCTACTCCGCCAGCGTTTCACTTAGAAATGTTAATCGCCTCTGCAACTAACCTAATGTTCCACACCCGCTCTTTCCAAACGCTGGCAACGTCATAGCAGGACACTCAGGACTGGTCATATTTAGCCAAAGGGTGCTAACAAATGTGATTTTGTTAGCCTGTCACTTACATTTTCTGTTCTTCATTTGCATAAACTAAAAAATGAACAAGATGGACTGGTATCCAAAATAGGCCTGTATTTCTCTTTTCCATAGGTATATCGCGTACGTGTCACAATTATTCATCCTGAATTTCTTTTCACTGAAATGCCAGGAATGCTTCCACAACTCGTAAGTCACAACTCATTTTCTCTTCTTTCAAATGTACAGGCAAAAGCGGAGTCGTGCAGAAAGTGGATGTCGAGAGGAATACCCCACTGCCGAAGTGTGTCGTGCGGGAATAGACCAGAAGATGCGTCACGTAAAACCCAAACTTAGGGGTAGTTTCCAGTTCTTTATGGCAGGCAACCGAAGGCTGCTGTAGGATGGCATTCTTGAATTTAAAACTAAGCAACACAAGCTGGTAAATGTTTAGAACAGCCGCAGCAGGAATCGGTGCACTTGATGAGTAATAAACGCAATGCAGGAGTTCTCTTGTAACTTTGATAGCGCAAGGCTTTGGAAAATGTTGAGGAATGGCTTTATTACCCTCGTAAGGATACGTCAGCATGGTCGTAATACATAAATTCAGAGATGCGCTTCCATCTTCATTGCAAACCAAGGCGTGAAAGCATTAAGGTACCGCGGTATACTAGGCGCCCATCAGATGTACGAGTATAATATGTATGCCAATAAGTTAGGTTGGACAGGGAAGGTTCGATTTGGTTCCAAATTTAAGCTGGCGAGTCTTGACGTGTTCGAAATTTCAGACACGTGCGCCGACTTCGACCCGTAACAATCGAGTTCCAGACATTTACCCTCAACCGGTTACCCCTGAGACATAGCGAAACTCAATAGTACTCCGTAACAAGGAGTTGTCAACGGGTTCAAAATCGCGTTGCTTTCAACACTCGCAATACGTTTCCAAGTGACAAATACACAGTTTCGGACAAGTCAAGCCTCGAGGGCTTAACTTCGGCGTCCAATCGAACGTGCCTCTATGCTAGCAGAACCGAGGTTGTCGATCCTAGCCATATCTGCACCCGGCTTAAAATTGACAGTTCACATTTTTTTCATCATTTATATTATAGGAAAATCAGTGCTTGCTCGCCTAACCTCCATGGTCTAAGAAAACATTGTCACATTTGTAGTTTTTGACACACCCAACTTCTGGACTTCGAAGAAGTGCGAAATGTCAATATTACTAACTTAACCTTACCAAACATAACCCCTACTTTTTTAGATATGCCATTTGCTATACCGGAGCCGAAATAAATGGACGCGATGCAAACACTGCAATGGTAATGTTTAGTACCCATGTAGCACTTGGTTAGGAGTCTGTGCGTGGGCGTTCAAATCTTCTGCCTATAGATACCTATGCTTGGCCTCGTAACTGCCCTGATTTGAATCCATGAGACGTATGGCAGTCAGGGGCAACTGAATGGGATAACACGTGGTTTTCCGCGGTTACAGTTCAGAGAAAGGGAAAGTCACTAAATTCGCATATTGTGCGCAAATAGCTGAGGGGATAATTGCACAACTAATGTAATCCTGTGTGACTAAAGTTAATTTCTGTAGGGAAATTGCAGAGTTGCTGTACTTGTTACACTACAAGTCCAGTTCTGAACACTACAGACGTTTTGGTCACCCGAGTCGGCAAGAGAGGACCAGGAAGGACACAACGTCCCCTGCGAAGCGCTTTGTCTGGCCGGCTAAGAGCTTGACAGAGAGCCACCTAAGGAGAAGAAGCGAGGATGGCCAAGTTAAGAGGTACGAGTTGCTAATGAGTTGCACATTAACGACTTGCTTCATCAATATTAACGGAGGAGCGACGGGATAATTTCCCTGTAGACATGGAAATGCTCAGCACTTCTGCACAGGAAGCGTCGGCTAATGTTGCTAAAGAGAAACATGCGTTATGGGAGATGGCTGGGGTATTACCACGGCAGGAATTGATGGAGGGATATTCCTATTTGTGCAGCTTCATTTATAAGGAATACCGTGAGAGCCACAATAGCTACAAGGTGCGATATTACGTCATCGCAGGTGTACTTATAACAGGGACAGGAGTTACAGGCGCGATATCCTCATATCGCAAGTAAGCATTACGACCATAACGTAATAATGACCTATAATACAACAGATCGGTATATTCTGATATTGTAACGACGTAAATTGACTATAACGTAATAGCGCCAGTAGCAACAGGACGGCATATTAGTTTAGTGCAGTTCTGTATATTATTATATTTCACGCAACGAAGTAACAACAGTTAAATTTTTAAAGCCAGCTAATTTTTTTTTTTCTGGAAAAGTTGAGAGGATTCTCCATGACCAGTCCTAGAGCTTTGCTTCCGGCCTTATATAGTTTACTTATTCATGTTAAATTTTAATGCGATATAGTAACTAATAAAAGGACTTTTCTAGAAGTACATAATATCAATTCTCGCAAAGTTAATATTTCCGTAGCGCCATGGTTAGGGAGTATAGGCGCACGCAGGAGATTTCCTTAAGGAATTATTAAAAAGATAGATATGTACCAATGGGGACGCTTAAACACCAAGGCATCCATGCACTGGACGGTACTTTACCGTGGATTATTTGTAGAGATAATACAGACAGCAGGATATCAGTACTTAGAAAGTCTTCTTGGACAAAGAGCAACAAGAGTTCGCCTGGAAAGGTCAATTCTGAAAATGATGCACCGCTTGGGATTTTATTCCAAACTCGTCATAAAACTGGCCAAGAAAAGGATTTCACAAATATGCATCAAGTCTACTGCACTTCAAAATGAACCTCTGTGAATGAGACAAGGGCTGACTTTTCAATAATCCTATGCAACAAATTTCAAATATTACAAGTGTGTAAACAACATGACGCATTGGCCGACCTACGTGTAGCACAGGTACAAATGACGAATGCACTAGATTCGAGGGCTCCTCACCCTCACCCACCTCAGAGCACTGGCTGCGGCACACACAATAAAGTGTATTACCTAGTACCTGTGAAAATTCCACACAAGAAAAGCACTATGCTTCAGTGATATCTCGGACCTGTATCATCTTTCTTAATTTTATCTTATCTAATACTGAAAGAACCTATGTAAATTCAACAGAATAAAAACATTGTTACTCACTCATAATAATGGCCCCCGATCCAAATCAAACAAACGAAGCGCGAAAATTACACTGAACTAAAATATGTTCTAAGCCAAACCGCCAATCTTCTGCCTATGACCCGGGAGCAGTTCCAGTTTGAAAGAGTGCAAACTTTGTCCTTTTCTCTCCCGATGTGGTATCCAATTTACCGTAATTTTTGTAACTTTACCCGATCTTATTGTGAAAGCGTAACAATCGTACTAACTAACTAAGGAAGGAAAATACGTAGGCAAGAACAAGCACATTATTATTACAGTGATGATATTAAACTACTTACAGCAGGGATATAACCACTTCTTTACTGGCCAGCGGTCAAGCTGTTATTGAGCCACTCAGGGCTGCCCATATGATTTTTTAGAAAACCCATGATTTGGGGGAAATCCTATATGCTTTGGCAGTCCTGGGTGAAGGACAGATGCACAAACATGGTGAATGCTTTACATCCAGCAGATACTTCGAGGGCTGTACTAAAGTTTGCTGCATCACGCATGGAAACTACTGAAAAGCATCCCTAATTCTATCAGCGAAGGCGCAGATGACACGAAACCGACCTTACGTTGGTTCAGGTCTCATACAACGCATAGCCAGGCAGTATAGTTTATCTTCAGTCTAATGAATGTTCGGCAGTTTGGTGAAAAATGGACGAAGCAATTCGATGCTCCTGGAGCCGGGATTACGTACGACAGCTTTTGCTAGGGACACTCTCGGCATTTACACTGTCAACTTGATGCAAGGATGCGAGACTCGGAGGCTATATATGCCACGGTATCTATGCTACCGATTTTAAATGTTTGTCAAAACGGCACGCGAGCTGCACATCAAGGAGCTTCAATCGAGGAGGGGTCAGACATGGTTGAATAACGTTGTTCAGCCATGGAGCCAGGAGCCTTGTCCATGAAGCTCAAGAGTCGCTTATGGCTGCAGCCAGTCGCCGTATGCACCAATCGCATATCAGTAATGAGTCGCTTATGGCTGCAACCAGTCACCGTAGCACCAATCGCATATCAGTTCATCAGTTTGCCTGATGCTCCCCCGTAAAACTTGCTGCTCTCCAGTCATTTCCACCAATGAGATTCATGAACGCGTCACACAGCCACAAACAAAAATCTGGTTGACTCGCTGGCGAATCTGTGAATGGGCCGCACGGCTCCCTCACCCTCTATTGAAGTTCCTTGCTGCACATCCAAGCAACCAGTTGGGAGTAGAAATGCATTTGTGTCCCAGGCATTAGTTGTCGACAGTCTAGCAACACGACACTAGATGGATTATGTTTTGGAACTTCCACTATAACACCTTTTGTCCAAAGGCAACTTTCGAGTCTTCGACTCAAGTTTTTGGCTCACATTCACACTGTTTTGCTTGTTAACAAACGTAAATACGGAGTACAAATGTTCACTATTACATTTTAAAGCATAATACAGGAACATGAACAGAGTGCAGCAAAAAAATATATATCTGAAACTAGAACGCCTCATGACGTTACACCATCACCAGAAATGGGAGCAAATTTTATCGCCGTCATTTTTGATGGCCAGCTAATCCTAGTTTTTCGACATGGGTCACACTGAGGACAGCCCATCAGACTCCCTGTAAAATATTATGAACACAGCTCAACTCCTTCTACCTGTTTCTGGGTGGAGAGCAAATTTCATCACCGTCATTTTTTAATGGCCAACTAATCCCAGTTTTTTGGCATGGGTCACATCGAGGGCAACCCACCAGACTTCCTGCAAAAAATTATGACCATTGCTCAACTCCTTCGACCACTTATTGGGTGAACAAACAAATATATAGACAAATGTATATACATATATATGCTTAAATCTTCAATGAAAACAGCATCACCTCTCTCACTTCGTTCGTGGATGATAATTAATAACGGCACATAATTACTTTTCACTCTATCTTTGGTAGTCGATTCATTATTTCTTTACATGATTTATTGTAGGTCAGATTGATATATGTAATATTATTTTTCACGGCTTTCAGGCACTTATTTGCATCCTCTTTTCATGAAATAAGGCTGATTCACACGACAGTGAAAAGAATGGGTTGTCACAGCTAATCGTTCGCCCTTTCTGTTCTCTCATGGTAAACACAACTGCGCGTCTGCTAGAGAAGTTACTAAAATGTTAGCCGTAAAGTTTCTTTACTTAACAAGTACAACTAGTTAAGTTCGAATATCTCTGCAAATTTGGAGTGAAGCAATACTTAGATGACTGTGAACTCTCCTGCTACTGTAACGGGCACAGCAAAGAAATAAGATGTCCATCTAAAAGAACACGTTCATATATGCATTGACTCTCGTGTGGGCGGGCCTGTCTTTACAATGCGATAGCTCAATAGCGTTACCAAGTATCATCTTACCAGTCATCTACATGTTGAGCTCGTTTTCACATGTTGCAATACAGCAGGTACAGCAGGTCAACAAGTATTTTATCCACTAACCTTGTAGAAATTGCTCTGCAAATACTGCAGAAAATATCGTGGGCGTATGAATCAATTCCTGGCGAGGTCACGCAGTGATCGACAAGGTCAATTGCATAGAAAACAGGGCCGACCAGTCCTGCTAAACCACCATTCACAAGCCATCGCTCTATCATGACGCAATATTAAGAAGTGTAGTTACAATTATTGCAGGGACTATCCTGCTTCATTTTTATTGCCATTCATTAGCATGAAAGATATAGAAATATATATGAATGATCGTGTCGTTAATTAGTGGTAAGACGAACAGTAAATACCTGTCACGCAAGCATCACGAATATGACATATTGCGTTTGTCGTGGACATCACAATTTATATTATTAACGTTCTTTTTTCTAACGGCAATACCAACACGAAATAATATTCTTGGTCAAAGTGTGGCACGAGGTCAAAACATGAGGGGTGAATGACTGCTGCCGACTATCCAGACGACGGGATACTCAGGGAGTAATAATAATTTATTATTAATTAGGATTTATTATTACTCACTGGGTGTACTCGTATCAGTCAAGCTTATTGCTAAGCCTGTTCTCAGGGTGCTCCTTTGGAAATTTATAGGCGATTATCCGACGTTACCCGATACCATTCACTATTTACTTATAGGCAGCCAATAAACGACTATAATTTCCGATTGGATGGGGGACGTCCTCCTCATCGCTAACAAGATGAAAGCCTTCGAACCTCCATCATCTATTCAAGGACACAATCTACCCTTTTCAGCATGGTCACTGCTATGTCGACGGGTTCCCTGAACTCGTGCCAGTGGTTTATTCAGCAACCGGGCACTTAACACTGGCGTAAGAAGGGCTAAACTTCCACATAAGTTCTGCACCTTATCGTTGTGAATTCCAGCTAGAGATCTGTTTTTTCCGATAAAAATACTTGATGACTGCCATACACTCAATTTCTTACATTTTCTGGAAATTTGTCAGTTCATTCATGTCAACGCCTTAAAAAATAGAGCACAGTGTAAGAACATCCAGATTTGGTACTGAAGCGTAAAACTAGCAGCAGACTACGAGGGTAATTTTAATTTCTTTATCTACCAGATATCTGAATGAAACTGTGCATTTCCCATCTACCCCTCGTACCTCTCTCACCGGAATAAGAAACACGGTGCAACATCGGATGAGAATATCAGATAATATGAAAATTATTTCCCAGCACTCACACTGATTTAGACTACACAGCGATGGATAAAGGTAAACCCATATTGATCGCACGCACCAACTGAGAAAATCCATATGCACTAGTTTGTGCGGTAAATAGTTATACCGATATAGGGACATAGATTCTCGCTAGACAGATAATGAGAGGTATGGCGTTTGAAAGGGAAAGGTCAAGCGACAATTGCCACCCGTCCTCTTCCTACCAACCATTCCCTTTCTTTTTAAGGTAAATGCTCACGTAATGGAGTGTCGCTATCAGCTACGCCAAAGACGCAAGTGCAGTATCGTACGGATTCACACGTTCGGTGAGGAGCCGAAATCGAGAACTACAGCATGCATGCATGCAAGCACTGCACTCTAGATCGATAATGATTAATTGTTGTCATAGCCATATCTCGCGCTGCACATGGTGTAGTTAACTAAGCGGCTTGAGAAGTATTTTTTTGAAAGTATACTCACCTAGAGCACTCTGAGAGCGCATACCTCCGCCAAGTGAGGGAACGGTAGCAAAAAAATTCAAGTTGACTTTTTTGAAAGTTGAAACCATAATTTTCTTTGTATAAACTCCAAAATCAAATCATTTGTGCCTTTTGGTAGTAATAATAGTTTGTGCAATTTTCTTGAAGATTCGTTCATAACTTTTTGAGTTATACTGTTAACAAACGTAATGACAAACATACAAACAAACAAACCGATCTGCACCAAAATTTAATCATTTATGTCTTTTAACATTACTGACAATTCCTATAAATTTCATAAAGATCCATTCATTATTTTTTGAGTTATTGTGCTAACAAGTATAAAATTAAAAACAGTGACAAACGAACGAACAAACGGATCATTACCAAAGTTAGGTCATTTACTCTTTGGTATATACCTAACGACTCATGTTAATTTAATCAAAATCCATTCATAACTTTTTGAGTTATGGCATTGAGAAAAATGAGGCAGACAAGCAAACAAACGGATAGACATATCTTCACCAAAAGTAGATCATCTGTTCCTCCTAACATACCTAACAATCCCTGTAAATTTCATCCAAATTGGTTCATAACTTTTTGAGTTATCTTGGTGACAGACAGACAGACAAAGAGACAGACAGACAAACACGACGAAAACATAACCTCCTTTGCGGAGGTAATAATAAATAAAAACAGGGCAACTCCGACTAAAACTCCCGTGCAGCAATTTACAGACATTAATCAGCTGCCTATGAGTAAATATTGAAGGGTACGCGATATTATCGGATAAATGCCTTTAATTTCTGCTCGGGCTACAGTCTCTGATAGAAAACGTTACGCGCCGCCCAAACAGACTTGTAATCTTGTTCACACTCCGCTCCTCAACGCATTGATTAAAAAATAATAATGCTGGTATAGACTTGCTTAACAAGACAGAAGTGAGCTTAGCTAACGCCGAGGAGAACGAAAATACTAAGAGACGGACAGAATTTATGACACAATTTCAGCACTGCAGACGAAATTACTTTCTGTATTTATTATTTGGTGATTGACTCGAGGATATGAAATTTATTGCTCTTTGGTTCATTAGGAAATGAACACGCTGCCTTATTTACAAATCTACACCGCCATGCTAAACCCAGAATTTTGTCAACGCACCTTTAAAATAAAAAACAACAAAATATAGCACACTGGGAGCGCATACTTCCGCCAAGCAAAGCAACGTTAGTTCTGAAGCTATCATTTTCTTTTGATCAGCACCAAAATCGGGTTATTTGTGAATTCCTTTAGTAACAACATTTTTTAAATTTTATTGAAGATCCGTTCTCACCTTTACGAATTATGCTGCTGACAAGCATTCTGACAAAGATTAGTGAAACACACAAAGAGATAAACCAAACATCACCAAAATTTGATTATTTATGTCTTTTAACATTACTAGCGATTCCCATAAATTTCATAAAGATCCGTTCATAACCTTAGGTTTTTTTACTAACAAACATAAAATCAACTAGAATGCCCCTTTGCGTAAGACGATCTGCCGCGGTAGAGGCAAATTTGCCGCGGTGGAGAAAATTTAATGCCGCCATTTTTTATGGCCAGCTAGGTCCAGTTTTTAGCATGGGTCACATCTAGGTCAACCCATCAAACTCCCTACAAAAAAATACAAAGATTGCTCAACTTCTTCGACCACTTTTTGGGTGGACAGATAAATATATATTCATATACCTACATACTTAAATCTTCAACGAAAACATTATCACCTCTCTCATAGAGACAACAAACGAATAAACAGATTATTACAAAAACTTAGTCATTTACTCTTCGTAATATACCTAACAGTTACATGTAAATTTCATAAAATCCATTCATTTCTTTTTGAGTTTTGATCTTAAGAAAAAAAGAGGCAGACTAACAAACAAACGGCTGAACGGATCTTCATCAAAAGTTAATCATCTGTTACTCCTGATAAGTCTAACAATCCCTGTAAATTTCGTAAAGATCGGTCGATAAATTTTTGAGTTAACTTGGTGACAGACAAACTCGATAAAACATAAACTCTTTGACGGAGGTTATAATACATGCACAAGGCAGCACAAGTCACTACTGGCACAATACAGCACTGATACACCAGACGACACAAACACTACTGACACAATACAGCACTGATACGTCAGGCGACACAAACACTGCTGACACAATGCAGCACTGATACATCAGGCAGCACAAACACTACAATGCTGACACAGCAGTGACAGCAAATATTCTGCCACAGCACAGCAGTCAGCACGACAATGCTGCATGCACTCATTAGGTGAGGCTCGTCCGCTGTCAACATTCGCGCGCCGTCCTGATGGATTCATTATACCAGCTTGGAATATTAACGTGGGTCATTATGGCGCGATGCGGTGGTGCTGCTGCCACCACAGTATGTGATATGTGAAGTGTGATGCTATGGGCTCTGCAGGTAATGAGCTGGGCACGGCATTTTAATGACATATATATATTTTTTGCTTTACGGCCCGTGATGCTGATCCAATTAACGTTCCATTATTGTTAGCGGTAATGCAGACCGTTCAGTTAGATTAGATTAGATAGGCGGCAGTAGACGAACCAAGAGGCCCATTCCCAAAGAGACACCGAAACTTGCCCGGCCCTCTAAGAGCTATTGTTATTATGTTAGTAGGATATAGAAGACTGAGCAAAAGAGACGATCATGAATGCACTCAATCAGGGCCAATAGCCGCTGATATGCGGAGTGAATGATGTTAGACAGCGCAGTTGGAGCGGAAGAGAGAAGAAGACTGATTTAGGAAGCCTCGGAGGCTTTGGCCGTTAAGAGTGTGCGACTCCAGGAGGAAGAATCCTTAGCTGTGGGGGTGTCTCTCCTAATGTATGTCAAGACGATTTTTAAACGCGTTGACTGATTCCGCACTAACAAAGACGGAAGGAAGTCTATTCCAAATGCTGACTATGAAATACGGAAAGAATTGCTGATTTAAGGTCGTTCTTCGAGTTTTGTGTTTGAGTTTTTGACCATAGTTTCTCAAGCGATCATTGAAGTCTCTTTTTCAAAGAGTCTCGTTGTAGGTACATCGTTGAAGCCATTGAAATACTTAAATATTTCTATTAGTTGCCCCCTGAGTCGTCTTTGCTCGAGAGAGATCAGACCCAGTTCCTTTAGGCGACATTCATATGGTTTGTCTCGCAGCTGAGGTATTAAGTTCGTTGCTCTGCGTTGGAATCTTTCCATGTTATCGATATCTTAGCACAGATGTGGCGACCAGTACTGAACAGTAAACTCTAAGTGTGGCCGCACAAATGCCTTGTACAGGGGAACGATGATGTCCTTGGACTTGTATTCAAAATTTCTGGGAATGAATCCGAGTACTCTGCTTGCCATTTTCACAACTTGTTTCACTCTGCTTGTCAACTTGCTGACTGTGCTGTTGTTTGTTTGTAAGTGTGATTCCCACGTCACGTTGTTGGGTGACAGGAGCCAATTCCGTCCCATTCATTTTCAATGGGGTTGAAGGGTTCACAAGCCCTACATGCATTACAGAGCATTTGTCGACATTAAAGCTCATCTGCCATGTTGCGCTCCATTCCATGAGGTGGTCAAGGTCTTGTTGGAGCTCGGCTCTTTTCGTAGCAGGATGAATAGTTTTGTATCATCCGCAAATTTGCTGATTTTACTACGGATGTTAAGATCCAGATCATTGACGTAGATTGAGAACAGAAGTGGGCCAAGCACGCTACCTCGTGGAACCCCTGATGATACCTGCGTCCAGTCGCTCGTTTCTCCTTCGAGCTTCACTCGCTGCTGCCGACATGTGAGCCATGGGTTTCCAATTTGTTTCATTAGCCGTTGATGGGGAACTTTATCAAAAGCCTTTTGGAAATTAAGATACACAAGGTCTACACCCTTCTCTTCATGTTTAATATCCGTAACTTTTGCGAAAAAGTCCAGTTTTATTGTGCTACGGAGTTATTTTTATTTTGAGCTGGGCTGAAGGTTTCAATCGCTGTTTCCGCAATTGCAGGGGGCGTCATTCATGGCTCCAAGTAGGTATTCGAAAATCTTTGGACACAAGTATTCCCAAAAAATAATTTCGCACGATTGCAATTGCAAGAAATAGAAAAGGCCGTAAAAAGGCAGTGTCCATGTCTGGTAATCTCTAGATGCGTGTAATATATACAAGCAATACATATGGCGTATCCAGTACCTGTTGCTTGTAATTACCCTTCCTACCGTCATTGGAGATGCTTGTGTATGAGGCCGTAGCCACTACAATGGTATTTCCAGACAGGAAAAGACGATGTCCACTGAAAAGCGTGTTTCCAAAGCAATTGCGCACTTTCGTACCCCGATGAGAAATTTCTTGTAGCACGAAAGCTGCAGCTTCCGTGCTCTAAGGGCACGTAAAAGCAGGTACTTCTCGTCGGTGCATACTAATGCGCGCTGTTCGACACAGCTGCATTTCCCCTGGTCCCTCTGAAGTTCTACGGACGAGATCCAGGCGGTGTTCTGCACTCTGCCCGTTTTGAGTGGAAGTGATACCACGCTCACGACTTCCCTCCAGACAAAGAAAAACTGAAATCTCTCTTATAGTGACGCAAGGAATTAATTTCTAGGTATAAGTCACACTCTTGCCCATCGGTGGGCGACCCATTTTAAGCCGTTTGTAGTGTCTAAGATTAGGCACCTATTTTCCGGTGCACAGTCAAATATGGTGGGGTGCATGACGATATCCACCCAAGTACCTGTATAACCCCTAATTTTCTTTACCTAAGTGGGAAGCATCAAGATACCTACTCAAATGGGGTACATAAAGATACCCTGCTTATATGGGACCCATTACGCTACCCATCCAAGAGGGGCACGTCAAAATACCCCCTCCGCAGGGCAGCTCACCACCACAGCTCTAAAGCACAGAGCACCAAAAGGACTCCCCGGCCGCAACTTCTAATGATCCGAGCCTAGCAAGCCTAACTTGCTAAAACTCGCTCTAAGTTCATCCCTGCCGATAATGGAATAACATTAGATAGCTCACAGTGTTGCCAGGCCCCTCCACCAACTCTCGCTAGAAAATTGTCCGCAGGGAGAAGATCGTCAGCGGAAAACTCCCCTAATTTCTTACAGCGCTTCCCGTGCCAGCTAATTTGTGAGTCAATTGATACTTTCTTAAGCTAATTTGCCAATAATGTCTTTTGTTGGTTATTGTAGCAACAGTCGATAGTTTCTTGATTATAGCAGCAGTAGTCAATAGTTTCCTTGATATTACGTCAATAATTGACGTTTTATTCAGCCACTGCTTCAATTTGGGCAGTTACTTTTCTCAACGCATCTGTCGGAAAGCATCAAGGGGGTATATGAACTTGCATGAGTCAGTTATATTACGTCTCATGTTTTGCCAGTGCGCTACTACTGGCTGAAAAACAGGACACAAAACATATCGGTGAGACGTAAATCTCAATTTCTGTAGTTGATGACGCAGCCTTTGTTGGAACGAAAGAAGTTCGACTAAAAAAAATAATAATTATTGTCCTACACATCTCCCCGTAGAAAAAGGAAGGAATGTGCTACTCGGCAGCGTTGAAGCTGAGAGCGGTAATCTCTTTTGATAATTTTTGTAGGCAGTTGCAGAGTATTGTTGTTCTTTGTATGAAAATTAGTCAGCATGATCAGTGGCAAAGCATCGTCACAACTTTTGCACCGTCATTTTTGAAGGCCGGGTAGTCACGCTCTGTTGAAAAGATACAGGGAAAGTTAAAGCAGATCGTATATGTTGGTAATCGTTTATAACTGAGCCTGATAATAGCATGACCTTCTTACTTTTCCAGTTATCCGCGCCAAGGAGACGTTATATACGTTATAAATATCGCTTAGCAGTCTAATGGATCTTGATTTTTCACTTTTTCTCCCATCAAACCTTCGATTAAAGTAACCTTGTTTGAGTATTAGCGATATGCAAGTAACAGTTCTCGCTTTAACAGATGTTTGACTGTATACTAAGAATTATTCATTTAGCTGCACGTAACTTAACGTAAGAAATGATATAGCTGCTCAGCAGAACTGAATACCAGCATGCTCACCTCTTTCCGTCATTGAAACTGTCATTTGCAGTGCATATGTCATTAGTAGTTTAATAACGATAAATGTAGCATGGTCATAAATTCCTGCCGCTGCTTCTGATGGCTGAGAAGGCAAGTACAATAATTTTAATCAGATAATAATCAAAGTATGTACATTTTTCTCTATATATTTTCTTCTCTGCTTTACCTTCTATTCTTTTGAGGGCTATGAACTTCAATAAAAATTCCATACTTTACCTGCAATCTGCTTATTTATGGCGTAGTGAAGTGGCATATGCGTTACAAGGAGCTTCAATAGAGAAGATGGGAGCCTTGTGGCCCAGTTACAGACTTGCCAGCGAGTCAACCAGATCTCTTATAGCTGTGAGACGCTCATTGGAGGAAAAGACGGGGGAGCACTGAGTTTCACGGGGGAGCAGCAGACGANGCAGCCATAAGAGACTCTTACTGATATGCGATTGGTGCATACGACAACTGGCTGACAGCAATAAGAGACTCTTGAGCTTCAACGGGCTAGGCTACTGGCTCCCTCCTTCTCTATACAAGCTCCTTGATCCGGTATCACCTTTGATATGTACGAACACGTACGCGTATGCGAGCTCGGGTTCCATGGTAATTAATAAGTCATTCCCAGGTTTGTCGGAATGCTACGTCGTATCCTGGATGCGGTTTTTGGAAGGCTTCGGACAGACGGACGAATCACTTTCTTGAAGCCGCTGCAGACGATAGTCTTTTGCCCTGTGTTTTCACTTCACTGCATTCGAATACTTGGTTGTGTTCACGCAAACACAGCTGTGTGTCCATCAAACGTTTCGGTAACATGTTAGCACTCATATCCGCTGTCCTACAAAAAGTTACTAGTGTCGTTTCTTGTGTATTTTCAAATTTTGAGCGAATGGCGACTCAGGAAGCAGTGCATTTATTTTAGCGCTTGGACCGACTTAGCAACGCGTTTGAAAAAAAAAAACGCGATGAAATGGAAATACAGGACAAAAGACTTTCGACTACAGCTGACTTTAATACAGGTATTAAGGATTTGTACATTTAGCTTAGATTCACGATGCAAGCCTTGTCCCATATTTTACTGTAAGAAAGCAAGTCCAATCGTACCTTGCATACGGCTGTCAACCGTACCTTGCTTACGGCTGGTCAGGGATATTTTTAAGAAAGTTTTGGCTAATTTGAAGGGTGAGTTTTATTTTCGCGTGCGTTATGTCCGCATGAAAAAATTAGAACGCCCGGCGTAAAACCATCACCCGCGGTAAAGGAGGTGAGAGGAGGAATTACAAATTCATATAGCCGTCATTTTTGATAGTCAGCGGAATTTACATTTCTGGCCTTTTTTCACATCTCAGTCAACCCACCTGAGTGCCCGAAAAAGATTTTGACGATGGCTCAGCTCCTGCCTTTTTTGGGTGAACAGATAAACAGACAGACAAATAAACAGACATGCGACCGAACCGCAAAACGAAAACATTATCACCTCTCTTTGCTTCGCTCGAGGGTGATAGAAAACGACTGCGCCGCTCTACCGAAGTAACTAACATTTGAAAACGAAAAAAATAATGACGCACGCGGGCGCATTGCAAGCTCTACCGCAGAATGCACCATCGTAATTTCAAGCAATGAAGAAAAAAGCGCCCTCGTTATCATTATATGGTCACTATAATCTGAAGGCGAGGTAGACTACTAATAAGAAAAACACGTGTGGTTAAATAACAAGGAAATTGAGACATGGAAGAACACGCCACATATCAGTTGGCTGGTGTGGGCACAAACGCGACTAAGATAGCTTCGGCTCAGCAGGTGGATGTGCAGTAATCCTCAGTGTAATCCAGGGGAGCGGCTCCAGCAGCGGGCACAGTTAGTCGGGACAGTGTGCATTAGCTTCAAAATTTATTATTTTTCGATGTATTAAGTAACCCAGAAGCCTACATAACGCATTGTGTACAATGTACGCAAGATTGTCTTGTGCACATGCATAGGTAGAGCACCCTCACGCAGTTGTGCTCTTAGTACCATTGAGTTGTAGAACACGCACCGAGTTGTGCTATGAGTAACATTGTGTTGTGAAGTTCATGCCGAAAAATATAAGAACGTGCTTTGCAACAAACACGCATTGAGTTCTTCTATGACATGCCATGCACGCAATAGTTATTTCAGCTGATAATCCCCTCGCATATACGAGTGTGTGCCTTGATTCCAGAGTTTCGAAGTCCTGGCAGTGGGAAGAACCGGAACAGAAAGTAGTCCGAGCGTACCGAGAGTCAATTTGAGAAATTCCCGTTATGGTTCCCATGACCTCTTGATTCCGGAGTTCTCTATGCATTAACAATCCGAACACGTGCGTGCTGCACTTCCTGCTAAATCTCTGTCCACTCGTCCAGCGAGAGACAAAATTACAGGAAGAAATAACGAGTATCCTATGTGGCACACTGGCTGCCTTTCGTTATCCGTACCGAAAAGTAAAGGTCAAGCTGTTGCTACCCTTCTGTATTGGGGCATGCTCGACTGGGCGCTGAAATTAAGCATTTGAGATTGAGCTTGTCCGAAACTCCAGTCACAAACTTTGGCTATACCACTTTGAATCGTGTTAGAAGTGTTAGACTCAACGCGATTACGGTTGAGCCTGCTAAAAATTTCATTTACGGAACCAAATGAAGTTCTTGGAAGTGTCAGAGCTAATAGAGTCAGCGCCTGAAATTCGATTCAACATTACCGAGAAGTTAAGCCTAAATTTGGGGCCCAACCGAACATGCCCTTGTAATTCACTTTGGTCGAACTCTAAGCAGAAGTCCATTGAACGCCTACGGGCAGCCTATGCTGACATATTTCTCTGGCTTATGAGTGTGCTGTCACCAAGTGCATGTATGATGTTTTCTCGAAAATATACTGAATGCTTCAAAGTTAGGATGAGGAAGTGAGCTCTGCAGATCAGGATAGAAAAATCTGATAATTCGTTAGTGCGTGGAATCCGTAATGGTCCTGGAGACAAACTGTCCAATACGTATAGACGCTGGTAACACATATCGTTACCAGGCAGGGACCAGACAATGTGCAGTACTGCACTGTAGTATGTAATGATAATATTAACCACTCATTGTCTCTAATATAACCTTAGTGTTAAGCTGCCTATAGCATCTGTTCCATGTCCCTATGTATATCTAATAACGTGATTTACTATTTAATTGCACAGAAGGTAAAAGACAAACTCTTTGGAACGCAGCAAGAAATTTATTGCTGTAGTGTGGATACATTAAGAAGTGATACCGTACGTGCATGAAGACAGCCAAGTTACGTTATAATTTTAACTTTACACCGGGTGAAAAGCATAAATTGAATTAGCTTTCCGTAGTGATAAATATCACGACGAGATGTTGCTAGTAATGTACGAAAAACGCACCACAGGAGCACCAGACATATTAACCTATATGCTCAGTGCACCAGTCATAACAGAGAAACGCACCAAATGCACCACATGCCGGCAACGTCACAAGACGCTCCGCAGGCACCACAGGTACACCACCAGAGCCGATTCTTTGTGGCGAAGTTGTGTGTGTGAATACAACCACAAGTTGTAGAAACGACCAAATTCATGTCCACGTGACGACCAAAAACGGGGTTGTCGCACGGAGACTAGTTTCTGGTTGTGTTTACGACCATAACTCTTACTTCATTTTTAGTGCGCTTATCGGTCTTGGTTGTGACGTCACACGTTTTTATTTACGAAGTGAAGTTGTTTGATTGGAGTAGAATTGAATTTTTATGAGGCTAAAAGTTATTGTTTGTGGTTATGGGCTATGTTAGGCTGCAAATTACAGTACACCAAAACAGTGTGATTTAAGACTGTCATCGTTTATAGTGGGGTATAGTCATTTGTTTGTTGACAATGAGTGCTTGTCTTGTTTGTCAAGAGAGGGAGCTGAATACAATTTCATGTCCTGTTGACTGCTCTGGTTGCTCGTCAATAGAACCATAACTTTGTTTATGGTTGCGTACTTTTGGTTGTTCACGGAAAACCGCCTCAGAGAGATGCACCACAGACGCACCGACGGCACCACAGGGGCACGTGCAGCAGCGCACCGTAAAGAAGACCGACGCAAAGACCGGCGAAGCCCAAACGACCTCCACCCCCCCCCTCCCCCCGCCAGCTCCCGTCTCAGGTAAGCTCCCCCAAATCCCCCCTTTTGTTTCAATGGGGTTAAGCCTCCCCAAGCCCTCCGCCCCCCACCTCCAGCTCTCCCACAGCTGCCCCAGTTCTTCGCACAGCGCCGCAAGAGCCGCTGAGGCACTTCATACGAGGGGCATGTCACTGACAGGGTCGGCTGCATAGTCCACGGATTCCCCACCATCACAACAGCGCAGGGATTCAAAATTGCTGTTCTTCCTGTGATTGCCCGGGGCAACGAAATTCTTGTCCTAATACTACCAAGCTGCAGTTAGAACTACAGCTGCTCTCCTAGAGCGTAAACCACCGTTATGCTACGCAATGCTAAAAGAGAGAATGGTTGAGAGACAGACAAAAAAACGGACTGGTAGTCCATCTCCAAATATGAATAATGTGTTTGTTGAGAAATCATAAACAGGTTCTGTAAATTTCCTAACGATCTGTCACTAACTTTCTGAGTTATGTAACTAAAAGACTCACCGATAAACAAACCCTGGCAGGAGCATAATCTCCTAGGAGGACGTAATTATCAATAGGCCCAGTTTTATAGAAGCGTCATATCGCCGTCACCTATAATGTGCCGAACAGCAGGGTTCAACAAGTGCACACCATCGTCCGGACGAGCCAATGCAGCAAAGCAATGAAATCAAAAGGTATGCACCCAAGAACAGGTTTTTACAGCCTGTTGAAGTGAAGCGAAAGCTGTGCTATCTTGACGAAAGCGTGGCGTTGCTCGCGTGTACGCTCGCCCCACGAGAAATATCTCCTGGATTCAACGCCGCTAAGACTCTCATTGTGTGGGGAGTGCTATGCTACGGGCTATATGTTTCCACGAAAACTCTATTTTTTATATTTTCTCTCTGAAACTCTAGTATTTCTAATTCTAGGCTGGTTTACACGCCACGCATTTCAATGCAATGAAACAAACTTAAATCAGCACATTCCCCTGCCACACGTACAGGTACGGTATCGATATAGTGTGGGAAGTTCAAACGTTTTATAAACGTCGCCTTCGACATAATGATATTACAATTTATTACACGGTCAAACAATGATTTGATGTCGCCCTCAATCGATTGCCAAATCCCTCTTCCACGGGTGCACCAAAGCTGTACGCAATTGTTATATTCTTAGCCGCTCCATGAACTTTGAAATTAACATCCGGGCCAGCTCCATCGCGTTCTTCCTTGCAAACAGTCAGTGTTGGTTAAAACTACGAAACTTGTACGAGTCTCTTTCGTCAGGCAGCGCTCGATGATGCCGGAGGTTACGACCGTCTTTGCCATAGAGAACCCAGTCGGACAGGAGGTTGAGTAATAGCGAAGTTCGTACTCCTGATGTTTTTGCATTTATAAAGTATGCATTGGTCTACCGAAATGGCTGATCCAAGCCTCTTTACAGGCCTTACGGTAAAAGCTAATGCTAGTCTTTTTACACGACTTATGACAGAGGCTAGTGCTAGTCTATTTATGAGGCTTACGCAAAGGCTAATGCATGCTTGTCTTTTTATGGGGTTTATGGCAAAGGCTAACGCTCGTCCTTTTAAGGGGCTTACAGCAAAGACTAATACAATCCTTCTTATAGGGCTGAAGGACACGGCTAATAAAAGCCTGACACAATGCAACAAAGGCATTGTATGACAAAGGCCAATACAAGCCTTCTTTCAGGATTACAATGAACTACGAGTATAACTCGTGGCATCTATACTAAACATCACATAGTCGAATAAAGAAATAGCGGATGCGTCGAATATGTTGCGTGAATTGCAGAAAACATCAGTTTGTGAGGTGAAGGAGAAAATACACATCTATAAAAATTATAAAATACAGTTCGTGAGTGACAAGGCTATGAATTACAAAATACCAACAAGTGATGTCAGGTATTTTGTGGCTCATATTCTTAGTTATAGCAGTGACAATGCCAAAGTTATTTCTACAAAATAAGGAGCAACCAGAATAAGCCAAGCTGACGGCGCCCGCAGAACGTCGGTTAAAAAAATAAATAAAATAAAAATACTGGAATACCGTAACGCCTTCACTTGAAGGTGATAAAGAACACAGGGCAACAAATTTCTACTCTCTTTTTCAGTTGCTGCAAAGTTCAGAACTGCTGCAAAGGCACTACTGGAAGCTGATTTTACACATACAACATAAATTTCACAAGCATGTAAAATGTATTATATATTCTTACTTAATATTCGCGTAGGAATAGCATAATACGATATGTCAGAAAGCTCCCAGTGGGCGTCCAGTATATAGGACTGGCACTATAATAAAATACACGAAACAGGATCTGATTACTTGTAAATAAGAAATGATAGAGAATAACAATCTTCAGATTTAGAATCTTTAAGTTGGACTGATGTCATTACAGTTGAAAGACATCCAGCGACAAATTATTTCAGACCAGTATAATTTATTGCATTCTAATCGCATGCTTTTTCATTCCATATCAAGGAAGTTAACGAGCGTCACTCTAAAATGCATCCATGAAATAACGCTAAGTCCATCATAACACCATGGACGAACTGCAGCATAATCACCCCTTCCCAGTCGGAAATTATGGTTGTGATTATAGTAGAACAACCATGATTATAGTCGAGACTTTGGTTATTTATTATCGAAATATCCTCCATATTCAACCATTTATGGGGTGCAGTATGGTAGAGATATGTCACAACCTTCGACCATATTGTCAACCATAATTCCCAACCATAAATACCCAATTACAACGATTAAGGCTTTAGCTGCACAACCATGATCTACCATAGTGAACCGTAAAAAACACCATTCACAACCAAAATCGACTGTGTTCAGCGAATGACACAACTATATTCTATCAAGATAACTTTTTTCACTGTTGATATATTATGCAGTCGATGCCTACTTTGTTTGCTGATGATTAGTTGCTTATAATAATAATAGTTTAATTATTACGTACGTGTTATGCCTGCAGCTCAGAATGGTCTAAGGCTCTAAACTCCAGAACGATGCCAGAGCAGGAGCTTGAACCAGTCAGTGCAGTTAACGCACGTTTATATGTAACGTCTTTAACTCTAAGTCGGTACAGAGCTACTCTACCCAGTTTAGAGGAAGTCACTACTCGGGTGGAAATTTTCAGGCCTACCCGTTTTCAGGGCACGAGTACGAAAGGTTAAATATCTCATAAGCTTGACATCTTCCTAATAAAGCTAACGGGAATAATTTCTTGATGAATCTTCACAGATATAAACTGAATGAACACAAAAATAGATGTTAATATTTGATCAAGGGTTGCAATACTATTCAGCAAGGGTTATAACAAATAATAATAAAAATATTGGGTAACTACGCTAAAGTGGCTAAGCGTAAAAAAAATCGGTAAACAATAGATAAAAATAACGTTGAGGCCGTTAGTGTCCATATATACCCTGCAATTTTTACATTTCATCGACAGGATAGAAAAGACTGGAAATATACAGAATTTTTGCACTATGATATGAATTTTTAGATGTTTCGCATTCAAACTTATAGTCATACAATATTATTTTGGTCGATAATATTGGGAATTCTAGCCATATTATTAAAATCCATGGCAATCCAAACATATTCTGCTCCATATAATGGGAGGAATTCCATTCATGATCGTACGAACGGAAATCGGTTGATAAGCGACCTTAGTTATGTTCTAGCATATGCTCTACCATATATAGTCTTTAAACATCCTTGTACAACCATCTACCATATATAGTCGTCAGACATCCATGTACTACCATAGACCTTCGTTTCCTGACCAACCTTAAACAACCAATATCGCCTCCACCAATATCGACCTAAATAAACTAAAATCAACGTTATGTTATGGTCGACATATCTACCATGTTGTTTCATCATCCATAATCGACTTTAATCTCTCATACATCACTATATTCTACTATAATAACAACCATAATGTCCGACTGGGCCGGATATAAACTACATCTAAGCAAACATTAGGAAGTTATAGCTTTCTGAGGCATCCAAGCAAGTACGAAAGCAACAGCTTCCATCGAAATAAACATCTCATATATTTTCAGAAACAACGAAACAAAAAAAAAATGAAGTTCTGCGACGCAACAAGACCGACGCAAAATGATCGATATATGTGTTTCTTCAAAATCAAACTAAAAAGAGTCCTAACACTGTCGATTCAATTTCCTTATTGGGAGCACTATTAGATTCAACGCAGGCGGACCCTCGGTCGGCCGCCGAAAACGCAACTGCCTGCAACGACTGGAAATAAGAGGGCAGCTGGAAGCACTCGCTCGCCCATAGCTTGAGTGCCCTCAAACCAGATGAGTTTTGGCAATCCGAAATATTCTTCACTGTCGCTGCAAAAACCTTCCAGTGCTTCCTCACTGCTAGAGAACAACAGGCACTCTTTGTCTGGATGATTTAACGTTCCATTAGGCGCTAATGTGGACTTGCAGTTGTCTGATGAAGAGGACGGATCTGTGCCAGTTTGTCTCCTCCTGGTGACCTGACTTCCAGTAAGCCAGGGGTACGCGCGCCCCTAAGGGTACACTGCGAATTGGCACATCACCAGGTGCAATGTGACGTTATTGACAGCACTGTCATTAAACTCCATGGTATTTGTTCGCCCCATGCAGCTATAAACAGAGCCTGGCACGATGGCCTATTATAAGATGGCGATGGTGTGTAGATGATCGCCATCGGAAAAACTACGATGTTACGATAGAACATCGCAAAAAACCATCGGCGATAGCGATGGTCCGATGGAAATCGTATCAAACACCCTTCGATGGCTATTTTCTCCATCGGCCATGGTGTTATGAGGAAGAAATGATCCGACGAAATTACTGAACATGCCATCAGCGATGGCATACGATGGGCATCGTCATCGGTTGTACTTCCGATGCCGATGAAATAAGGCTAAAACTACCGAAAAACAGTCTAACAAGTTTGAAACATTCATTTTTTTAGTAACATTAGAAAAAAGAGGTGTTACTAATTTTTTTTATGCATTTCCCAGATCTAACAATGTCAATAACCTTGGCCTTACATTTCGTACCTTTTATCAGCTAGAAATAGTAGTTATTACTGGTTTGAAAATTGCACACAGGCCGAAGTTATGAGAGATACTGCTTTCATTCGATGTTTGTGGTCTGAGATGTTTGCATATTTAAACTGTTATATGCGATGGTCCATCGCCGATTGTGACGCAGTACGATGGCCATCGCCGACCGTTATTTCATCGTAGGTCAGCGCCAATGAAAATTGGCTATTTTTGGTTCCGATACCGATGGAGCGATGGTACATCGTAAGAACGATCGTACCATCGATATTGACATCGTACCATCGTAAGAAAATCGAAGATGCCGACCTCTGGCTATAAACAAGCACAGTAAGGTCAGAACTGAGCAGGTGAGGAGGCGACACGAAGCTCAATCGATGCTTGGACTACTTAAAAATAACAGCAAAATGAAAACTTTTTACAGAAGAACAATATGTATTACGAACTTTTTTCGTGTGGATACATTTGGATTAACTTAAAACATAGTTATGGGTGCGTACGTAGAAAGGAAACGCTAGACCCACTGGGAAACGAGACCTAAAGATGGCAGCTTGGAGAGTCCGGTGAAAAAGTAGCGAAGGGTGATGATGTTCATGCAGTAACACATGAGTGATGAGGCATTGAAATCGTAATTTCACATTCGGCAATGTTTGCCAATAAGTTTTACATCACTCTGACGACACTGTACCAGTGGCAGCTCAGGTTTTGATGCAGTAGTTCTTGTGCACAATGAAAGAACTCAACGTCTTTCTAATATTTTCTAACTCGGGTGTATCTCTCGCACAAGTGACACTTCTCTTGTGTCATATGAAAAGTCAAGTTCTTTAAATTTTTGGCTCGCGTTAAATGGACCAGCAAAATTATAATGGCTGAACAAGATCCTGCTCAGCTGGAAAAGCGCTGTGATGTATTAACGCTTTTTTTTAACATTTTATGAGTTTATATATCAAGTAGTAGGTGTAAGTTCACCGCATCGAAATTGCGTTATTACGCGTAAGTGTTATTTACTGGTATGAACTTCGGGTTATCATCATTTGGAAACAAATCTTGCAAATAAAAAAGAAAATCCTAGTTATAGAGTTACTTTAGCAGGTAACTTAAACTCTACGTAGATAAAGCATTTGTATTCTAAGACAAAAAAGAAGGGGCATCTAGATAGAATAACAGTAATCCAACAAAGAGCAATGCCAACGAGAAAGAAAAGGAAGAGGAAAACAAAAATCGCGAACAGCATAGGAAAAAGGAACTAAGTGAAATGGGCATGAGAACAAAGAAAAATTATCCAAAAATTTAACGGCGACTAAAGTAATTAACCTATAGAGTCAGATCTCTCTTGGGGCCGCGAGACCCACAATATATATGTTAATATATATGTACTTAGGTGAATCTTGCAATAACCTGTTTTTGCTAACCCAGTGGGGTGAAAGGCAACTTATGTATACTAATACCTAATGTAGTTTTGTATAAGTCGAATTTTATCTCAGACCGTCTCCATCTACGAACGTTGTTATAGCATCGGATTTGTTTTTAGAATCAGTAACATTTGAATGTTATTCACAACCCAATGTGTTACTGATAACATCCACGTATTAGAGAGAATATTTGCACATTCATCAAGTACGTCAACAGGCGACTGACCAAGCGTTTGCTGATATATTCTTTTCAATTTCATATTTGTAGTTTTTTTAATGTTTGTAATGACTATGCCTGAATTAGATTTTATATGTTATTTGCAAACACCATTACAATGAAAATTTCTTATAGCTACTCTATATGCACTACAAATATTAGATTTCATGCAATATAAAGAAATACAATGCACGATATTAGTGTATCTATTTGTAAATCAATGGGTCACTACAGTGGAATACGCACAAACAAACATACAAACAAACACGCATAAACCGTTAATTCAATCATGGAAGCAAAACAACCGCCTCGCTAGAAAATTAGAGGTGGTATCCGCAGAAGAAGAGGCAGACAAAAGGGGGAAAGCACTTTTTTAGGCGCACTTTAAAACAAGCGAATGAGAAAAAGAACTGCGAGAGACCGCAGTAATGTCAGCTCTATTGCAGTAATGTCTTAGCAATCGCATTAGCGAAGGGTGTAGCTTTTTCTCCATTAGTAGAACTCGGAAAAGTACTTGCGGGCAGGCGTGGGAACTCAGGCACGTGATCCTGGCCGGAAGCGGCCGGGTTCTGAGCACAATGCGGAGGTAGAAGAGACGCGCAGGCACGCGGAAGTTAGATATTGAAGCACATGAAATGGCAGATATAAACGTAAAAATTGCTGGTCATTATCCAAGATGGTACAGAGGTAATTATGATAGATATATGGGTAGATCAATAGGTTGATATGCAGGAGTGTATGCAAAAGAGTATTGGGGAAGGTATACTGACAAGCTATTACAAACCGGTTAGTATGCAATCAATTTTATAGGAAGGTATGCAGCTAGATATTATGTAGTGGTAGATCTGCAGACAAGTAAACGGGTATAAAGAGATGTACTGCTAGTATATAGTAGTTAAATATTGTAGATACATAAGCTGATAAACAGATAAGTTTGCAATCATGTACGGAGGTGTACCGGCAGGCAGACAACGGTCACCATGCTAGTAGCAATGACTGCTTCAATAAAACTCGATTTTTAGAAGTACAAATCAGCAAGTTTTTATTAACGGGTTCATTGGTGCTTGCTTTTCATTAATTAAAGACAGCTTGTGCAATAAACTATTCAAACGACCTACATAGATGCTAAGCTTTTACTTAAACCCACAGGCCGCAACACAGCACAACCTCCAGTAATAAGGGACGACGGTATGACACCTCGGCACGGAGTACGAAAAAACAGACAATGCCTGTGCACAAACAGACGGCGAGACCGTCACCGCTTAACATTGCTTGATACGAGTAAAAAAAATAACATGTGATCACGAATTATAATAAAGCTTAGTACAACTTAAAACTTATATGCGATGCTAAAATTACTAAGCTTTGCACAAAGAAAGAAACTATATGCGATCACTTAATGCAGCTTGGCTCAAGTTGAAACTAACGTACCTACGACGATCTCTTGACGTTGCTTATTTCAGAAAAGAGATAACTTTCATCAACTGGCGGTACACGGAAGAGGAAGTAAAAGTCACACGCGCATCACATAAAAATATGCACAACTTGAAAGGTCGCGAATAAACACTGAACTTTGCGCAAAATTAGAGAAAACTAACACGCACGAGTGTGAAATGCCAATGTTCGATACTACTAGGAGGGAACTCAATTACTGGAAGCCTTCCCAAGAGTCCTTCCCATTAATTGAAGTCAAATCATGCTGTACAAAACGCCTCGCTCTGAAGAGCAATAACGGCAGTTGTAAATATTAAAATTTGACTATGAGAACATGAATGATAACTGGGAATATGAAATTGGAATAAATCCCGTCTGTGCCATGGAGCCCTTCACGAGTGAAACGTTTTAACCACTCAATTGTGGCTCCTACACTTAATCTCATTTTTGAGTGCTGCATAACAGATGTTGCATAATAATAAATTTATTAAATTTTACCGCGCTTTTCAATTTAGCTACAACGGAGTGAAGAAATCCCTACTTATACAAGAATAGATCTTTTTAAACCTGTCGAATGGAGCTGCTTCGAAGCGTTTGTTTGACAATCTTAGGATCCCTTAAATAATTATTAGAACATAAAAATTTTGAAACAAACACGTTTAGTCTGATTACGCAAACTCGTTAGACTTGAACTTGTTCAGAGACAGACGTGATCAACGGTGTGCTTCTGCTGTTCATCACAATTTAGATTCATAATACTCAAACTTAGCCTCAAAGCTGTAATCTTTTACGGCAAAGGGTGCTAGAAATAGCGTACTCGAAATTTTTTGACAAAGGTGGAGGAACAAGCGGGCGGCAAAGTGCATTACCGACCGAAAATGCAAACAGCGCAGTGTAGATGAATCACAGAAATGCCATAACATGATTTTGGGTTTGCGCTTCTCTTCCTATGTAAAAAAGACAACGTGTTTCTGAACCAAATCTGAACATTACGTGTCAGTCACGATGGAGACATATAGTGATGAGGCATTCAAGGTCAAACTATGAACTTCTTAGTCATAACCTCCCTAACATTAAGGTATGGGGCACGCACGGCCAAGCTATCAACTTTTCATCTGTGACTTCCATTGTCTGACTGCATTGTCCGTTTTGTATTTGGGCAAAGGCAGCAATAACACGATCGACGCCGGAGAAGATGTTATTTAGTTTCCCGAAGCCCTTCACACGTCAGCTGAGCTATTCCGACTGCAGGCTGCTGGTTTGTATGGCAGAAAAAAGCTTAAGCAAATGAAACTTTTTGGAAATCATTGCTAATCTTCTCTGACAAACTAGAGAAGTATTCTGAGAGCGCATACCTCCGCCAAGCAACATAATATTAAAAAAATCAAACTGGTCTTGCATCCAGGATTTCATCTTGAGCCATTTGCTTCTCGTAATATTCCTAAAATTTCCTGCAAATATCATAAAAATTCTTTAATAACCTTCTCAGTTTTGTTCTGATCAACAAAAAGACAAGCACAGCGGAAAACACAAAAATAGAAAAATAAATCCTGACCAAAATTTGGTCCCTTGAGCCTCTTAATTAACTATTCCAACAGTTCCTGTAAATTTCCTAAAGATCCTGCCACCACTTTTGGGTTATGTTGCTGAGAAACCCTAAAACAAACACACAATCAAACAAAAAAAACGGTATAACAGATCGTCACAAAAGTTAGATGAATTCCCTTTCGTAACATTTCTAATATTTCCTGCAAATACCATGAAAATCCGTTTATATCTGTCAGAGATATGTTGCCAAGAAAAATAAACAGACTTACAAATAAACAGACGGTTGCACTGATCTTCACTGAAAGTTAATCATCTGTTCTCCTCAAAATACCTAGCTATCCCTGAGAATTTCATAAAGATCCATCCTTAATCTTTTGAGGATCTTGGTGACAGACAAACATACAGATAAAATCTGACAAAACATAACCTCTTTGTCGGAGGTAATCATCAGTACTTCTAAACTAGAAATTACGTTAGCTGCAGTTAGAAATATTTAATGGGGATGTATAAAACGACAACTGTTAACAAATTCTACTATTCATTATGAACAGCAAGCAACCAAAATTTAAAAAAGGGAACCAACAAATTCTTTACGAAAACCAAATATTCTATCCGATGAGCAACACTACAGACACGCATTGAAGATTGCCATCTTAAAACCAGAATTTCATGCAAAGAATAAACTATTATCACAAAGTCCAATCTGCAGCCAAAGGAACTCTTGGGTTACGTTTGAAATTAAACGATAAAGTAAAATATCTCTCAGCCTCGTAACATAAATAAAAAAATGAATAATACATAAATATGCTTTATTAACTAGCTGCACATTGAGACATGGTACAGAAGGCATAGCTTATTACTAGACTTACATTAGATACAAAGATCAGGTAATCCTATCATTACACACTACACTGCATTGCGGCCCATTGTTTGGCTCCTGTTTGGTAATAGTATGCGCTGCCATCGGTTGTGCGTGTCAGGCCGTAACGGATCACCTTGAGTAAGGCGTTACCAGACTTTTTATTCCTGAACTGGAGACAACCCGAAATCAAACGACACAACCACGATTCCACTTCTAAAACCAAGTTGAAACGGCCAAGATTCCAGCGACAAAACTATGATTTTTTCGACACAGTCACGATTCCCGTGACACAACCTCGATTCCAGTGACAACTGGGAATCAAACGACACAACCACGATTCCAGGGCTAAAACCAAGTTGAAACGGCCCCGATTCCAGCAACACAACCATGGTTGCAACAAACAGCACTCCCGTCAGCCACTCTCAGAACTAGCTATTGTCCCTGACTTTCCATTGAGTCAGCAGCCAATCATCTCGAAATGTCGTCGATTCAATCGTTAATTCACATCCGACGGCGCAGTTTTTCTAGGAAACTCGACAGGTCACTTTGTTTGTAGATAAGCCTGATGTTCGCAAAATCAATAGCAGGATGATTTAAGTCGAGAACTTCAAAAGCTCAGCTTTTGCTGAGCAGGAAGTCCTCTTAGTAGGAAAAAAAGTATATAACAAATTACACTCTAATCTATCTGGAGGCGGCGCTTAAGGAAAGAGAAGCTAGCAAAGATAAGGGGATAATTTTGGGTTTAATTATTGATTGCAACACAGAGAGAAGCACTATTCCCATCATGCAGCAGGTTACACGTTCTATTGCGTCAAGATGGAATGTGTGAGTACGCTCTTTGACAGTTTTTTATATTAAAAAAAAACGTTCGTTGGTGCAAAATAAGCTCATTTAGGCGGTCAGATTAATGTCATCGGCGTTGGCATCCTATATTTCATTACAGCTAAGTCTGGTAACTTTGGGGTGTTTGTAATTGTTACCCATATCCCATGTATGTAGATCACTTTTTTTTCTTGTACGAACAGTAGGTTGTGAAGTAGAGTTGTACAGTCAATTCTTAACCTAGCGAGTAAGACTCCTTGCTTATTGTTCTACACTAGTGTACTGAACATGTATTGTAATAGAACTATTGTATGAATACCTTCCTACGGGGAGAAATACATGATTTTGATTTGATTTATTGATTTGATTTGATCAGAGAAATGACGCCGTCACATATACAGACCCAGACTGCACCTACTGTAGGGAACTAGACAGAAAAACGTACTCACCACAGAACCTCAGTGACCGCACATGTCCAGCTTACCTGCAAAAATAAGCACATTAAATGAGTTCATATACACGACATTACACGCAGTAGGAAAAAGATATTAGCAAGTGGACCTTCATGCTTTTATTCCAATATAGAAAAAAACTGATTTTTGTCCTTATAAAAGCTTCGTGAAAGATCAACACAAAATTTTCCGTGTTAGCGAAAGCTTGTACCTTATGCATGGATATTAATTAGGACTTGCGACTAAATGAGAACAATATCACAGTGCTTGTCTCACCAAGCTGTTATCGTCTGCAACAACTATGTAACACTACATAAGTTATGGACTGATTACGTTTGAAATATACTTCGTTTCAATTCTTTGACAGCCACAAACTGTCATGAACATTTCCAGCCACTACCAGCACTTAACCCTACATTTACAGCCAATAAAAAACCTGTCCGACCAACACCAAGCGTTTTCATTAACAATGTAAGGGGAATAACCAATACTTTCATGCTCAATTTTTGAGCCTAAGCCTAATGTTTCACCCAATACGTTTTAAAAAGTATCCCATGTTTTGATGAGTATATAAATACGGATAAATGCGGAAATGCGGTGCAAATACGAAAATGGCAATGCCACTGCAGTGCAACAAAATATTCTTCACCTGTACAATATTGCCGCCGGAGATGCAAGAGAATCAGCGCAAGAATCTGTAGCTCAGCATTGGGAAATTTCGATACAATAGCGCCCCCTGATATATGCAAACAGAAGCTCGATGCAACAGCCTCTGCAGGACAGTTGGCCTAAGGCAGCAGCAGCAACACTTTAGAAATATTAACATTTAAATGCATTTAATTTGTTATGCTTGAATTATTTTCTGATGCAATTTGACATTGTTTTCCGGCAATGACAATTTATTTCGTGGGCAGAATATACAAAATTAATGAATTATTAAATGACGGTGCGACTTCTAGGCGATGCAAAATAGAATTTGCATTTTCATTGCCCATTATATTTCAGAAGTATAAATATTATTCCTTTTTTTATAGCGTAACTTCATTCATTCGTGCAATGAGCACAATTTACACTGAAAAATAAGTTTGTAAATACTATAGACTCGGGCGATAAGATATACGCGGACAAGTTGGCTCCATCACACCTGTCAGATGGCGGAGCGCCTGTAGACACAGACACCAAATGTAGACACAGACACCAAATGTAGACACAGACACCAAATGTAGACACAGACACCAAATGTAGACACAGACACCAAATGTAGACACAGACACCAAATGTAGACACAGACACCAAACGTAGACACAGACACCAAATGTAGACACAGACACCAAATGTAGACACAGTCACCAAATGTAGACACAGACACCAAATGTAGACACAGACACCAAATGTAGACACAGACACCAAACGTAGACACAGACACCAAATGTAGACACAGACACCAAATGTAGACACAGATACCAAATGTAGACACAGATACCAAATGTACACACAGACACTAAATGTAGACACAGTCACCAAATGTACACACAGACACCAAATGTGACACAGATACCAAATGTACACACAGACACCAAATGTAGACACAGACACCAAATGTAGACACAGATACCAAATGTAGACACAGACACCAAATGTAGACACAGATACCAAATCTCTAACTGCCAAGGTAAGTAGGCAGTCCAAACCCACACGCTGCAGTACATCTCCCTCCATGCCAGCAGCATGAAAATGATTTTGTTAATGCATCTGAGATTATTCTAGCTTTGAATGCAATGTAGAAAACAGTCTTTACAGCCGTTGCACCTTATAGATAAAATATGCCTATTAACCTTGGTGAAAAATACATAGGTGGCAGATAAGGCAACATGTTATCTCTTCAACATAGTAACCGTCTCGAATGGACCATAAGAATGGTGACGATATTTGGCAGTATTATAACACTGATATAGCATTAAACAATCGGTATTTAATCTCAAATGTGGATCGTATCATGCAAGTTGTTAGTATGCCGGTATTACACTGTCCTCTAGCAATGATAGAGGCACGATCGTGGAACAGCATCATGTAATGGTGTACTGTGGTACGAACACCAATATTATTGGAACAATGTAAAACTGTGTGCTATTTTAGCATGGTCCTTGTTCTACAGTAGAGCAATATGAGGAGTCGTGGTCACAGAACGACATCAGAACTTTGAGCAATAATAGCGCATAATTCACCACGATATCAATTCCAACATTCATCGACAAGTACAAGACATCGCGACCTCAGCGAGAATCCCAGACAGAAAAACCGGCGAAGTCGAGACGAAATAGTAGTAGGTACTAGTGCGTCAGGACTAACGATACTGTGGTGTAGTACGAGCGAATATGAACATGAATGATGTATCGCAACACACTGAGTCCTCAACGTGAGTACTGCCTGGGATCAGCACGAAGACCGCGATGACAAACGATACAAAAACTATAAAAATCAAAGCACAGTATCACTAGAATGAGGAAAATACAGTTCCACCGGCCCGCCTTCCGGATCGAGTAGCGACGGGAAATTCCTACCTTCACAGTTTCTTCTTCTCTTTCCCTCAGTCGTTTATATTCTACTCACTTAATGGCAATAGCTCTTAGAAGGCCGGGGCGCAAGTTTCAGTGTCTCTTTGAGAATGGGCCTGTTGGTTCGTTTACTGCCGCCTATCTAATCTAATCTAAACATGCCTTCTGTAGAGTTTGCATTCCGTATACGGTGTGCCACAACAGTTTCTGAGTGAATTTTCCATACGCAGCAACAAGTTCCAGGTCAAACAAATGGTGACGTGTTTACGAAAGATACAAACAAAAGCGTAGTATTATGCGAGATGAGACCATGCGTCGCAGTGTGCACCTCGTTGCCACCTCACTGTGCGACAGATGTCGAGCAGCAGCCCAAGAAGTCGAGTCAAAAACCAGCCACTGCCGGCACCGGATGTGGAAACAAGGAGGAGGTTTCCTCTCTCCGGATGCCGGATGAAGAGCTCAGTTCTGGCGGCGTGCCACGGCGGCGCTTGATTTTCTGAGAGCTTTAAGACGAGTCCTTTTTACGACTCTTTAACTGAGTCCCTGACGACTCTCAATCTTACCAGACGGCCATCGAATCTTTCTCGCTCTTAACTCCCTCTGTTCTGAGAGCTGCCCCGGTATCTCGAACGGCATTTAAACAATTGCAGAGGCTCAAGTGGCTCCCGCGCACAAAGATTGAGAGCCAATTTGTTGGTGGGCTAGTGAAAACTGGGACTGAGTTTTTGCAGCTACTCACCGGACGTAACACCTCTCACTTTCACAGACTATCGCACACTATAAAATATTGCACACTTTGTTGGTTGCAGGAGTGGGTGGTTGGTTGTTCTATAAATACCCTAACGTAAGCAAACAGAAACGCTGTTCCCAATACAGCCCCACTCTAGCTTACATCATAGCAGGCTGTAATAAGGGATACGATGTAAAAAAAAAAAATCATTTTAAAAAGCAGAAACTGTTTACCGTCAACCTAGCGGATATCGAAGCAACTCATGCGTTGATTTTCTTGGGCGCGATTAAGTATTTCTTTCTGGCTGTAAGCTGAGAAATGTGCTACCACGTCGTCGGAAAGACGAGTTATTTTCACCACGGTAATACCTTAGAACGAACAAAGATAAATTTGTGTTATAGGAAGACGCGTTTCCCGAGCGTGAAGGTACTGAATGGACAGTTACCTTCTCTCTATAGGACTATCGCAAACGAAAAAGAATAACAAGCGCCATTCCCTGAGTGTGCGAAGCATTTGTTTTCATAACAAAATCAACACAAACTGGTCAAAACACATCGTACTACGCTGTAACAAAGTGAAAACGACAGCAATCTTCGTAAAAAGGCATGGATGCTACAGTACATAAAGTCACGTGGGCAAGCCCAAAATTTCTACATATGCTATATGAACACATGAGAAATCTGATTCCGTAAAATCTGCGATGGATTTCTCTTTAATAAAAAAGGAAAGGATAACACAAACAGCGCAGAAGAAATACGAACCAGATAAGAACAGAGTATTAAAAATGAGCAGGATCTGTAGCTCAACACTTCCTCTCACAACAATTGATATATACAGTATATATAAAACACAATGGCATCTAAACAAAGAATTTCTGAAACAAATTCATAAAACTCTGCGCACTTCACCCATTCAAAGTCATAATGATGCTGGGGCGTTATGGTACAACAATTTCCGCCTGCTAAGTGATAAGCAGATCTCCCGTTCGAGGCCAGCAACGTAATTGGCCCCGTAGTAGGAAGCTCATCTGGTGAATATGAGGCCCGAGCCCGGTCCAAAATCCTGGCATTAGCTGGGCATCGTCCAAGCCTATAATCCTTAATTAAGAGGAACGAGAGATCGTGACAGAAAACCGATTCAATCCCTACCCAAATATTCACGACAAAAACGATAAATGTTTGCATGGTGCCACATAACATCAACTGCATCTAAAAAAACTGCATAAATCATCGCATATTTGAAACAAGCAATACATTTGCCCTTCCAGTAATATGAAAATGAATAAATTACCTCATAATTAGGTACATTCAAAAAAATTGTTCGTTTCCTCAAGGGGCCCTGGTTTTTGATGGGTCAACGGAAGAACAAAGAATATGGCAAGTCTTACTGCAGCGCAGCAGGGTTGATTGCATCATACGCTGGGTCATGTCATTCTCAAACACAGTTCAAACACCAATGCAATCTGCCATTAACTCGCTCATATCTGGGCACAATATCCGGTCCGTACGCAAACCAACCGTAAAATGCTCCCATCTGGCAAGTAATGAGTCCAGTTTCGCGTGAATGGCTCCACGATCAGGATAATTACGTTACGTACGGACACATGTCACAAAAGAGACTGTGAAAGGTTCGAACTTTCTGCACGCAGCTACGTACAGACTGCACTACGCGTTCAGTCTTGTGAAAAAATTACAGAATTAGGCGCAACGTATACTCAACATTCTGCATTCATCATAACAGGCTGTGCATGGTCTACGTTAAGAAGGAGTGTGCCGAACTGATGTATAAAGGAATTAATTTTCTGTGTGCATCATTAGAAATACAAAGCCAGAACACTGGACTATGCCAGAAATTAGAGAACCGAGTGAAAAAAAAGTTGATTTCTGCAAGCAGCATAAGACATGAAGAAAAACGCAGAAAAAATGAGTGAAAAAATAATATAAATTGTCTGTAAAGAAGGAAGCAAATTATAATATGCTCTTCTGTAAAACCGTTTTTTTACGCATGCAACACAATGGACAGTACTTTTGTTACTATGCAAGGAATAAACAGGGACCAGATATATTAGGTCTGCGCACGGCAATGCGTACAGGTTCTGAGGCAACACTTTACTCAGAATAGAAAATTCGCTCGATACCGTGTGTGTACTATCAATAATTATCTGCAGTTTCCCTTTAAAATAATAGTAAGATGAATAACAGGATTAGGTGATACGGGTAGAAAGTCCAAGGACAGAAACTACAATCTTCGTATTTACCCGAGCCCGTGTTATGGATGTAACGGAAGAATGTATACCTATGCAGCGTCAAACAGTAATTCTAGTAAAACCAGCAAGGACTAGCGCTTAAAACCGACATCTACTGTTCCTGGAACTGTATCACTGATACCCTAGTTTTATTCTCCTACTGACAGCGTGAAGTGAACCAAGTCTAGGTGGCCTTGAGCGGACACGGTACAAATGACAGACTGATTTATAAAACCACGAACAGAATAATCTGTTTATTTTATAACTAGCGAGGCCCGTGGAATTTCCACGGTTAATTGATGTTTTCACTTAACTTTAGTTTAACCTAAGGTAATGCTTCTAACTTAACCCACCGCTTCTGCACTATAATGTCCACCTCTTAACGCTGTCTATCGTTTCTCAGTTAGACAGTTTACAGATAATTTAGCTCTTCATCAACTTACGCGTTTCAACTTTTTGTCAGAGTCCAATTTTTTCCTCAGTATTTTCGAACCCGTTGGTACTGATCAGTAGCGGGACCCGTGGAACTTCCACGGCTAATTACTGTTTTCTCCGGTTTAACCGGAGATAGCGCTTCCAGCATAACCCACCCCGCATGAACTATAGTGTCAGCCGTTCGACACAGTCTATCGTTAGTCCAACCCACCGTTTACAGATAATTTAGTCTTTCATCATCTTATACATTTCAATTTTTTTGTCTTCGTATCCGATTTTTTTTTCATTAATTCGGGATCCGTGGAAATTCACCAGTAGCCCGTCACTTTTCTGCTTTGTGTAAAGCGATAGCTATACAATAAAAGAAAACACATTGGGTTAATTTCTTCACTCGCAGCAACATAATCTTCAATTCTCCAGATGCCATTGTACTTCCTCAGACATCGCACTGTTTTGGCGGATGCTCTCCTGGCAGCACATAGGGATTGAAAAATGCTTTGCAGCAGAGATGTCCAGCACTATCTGTTCTGTTTTCCCGAAGCGTATTATGGCTAAGTATGTGGCCTTATTAGCAATATCATCCGCTAGTTGCAAAGCGAGTATAATGTGGAGAAAAAATATGGAAAGCTGTAGATATGATACGGGTGAAATGATTCACATTTGAAGTACAATCTCCAATTTTTTCTATTTTTGAAGAGCGTAACACATGAAGTAGGTACATAGGTACGTACAAGCGTATTAATATATAGATTATCCTCATAACTCTGTTAGTTAGGTAGTTAGTTAATTAATTAGTTAGCATGGCCGTGACGCTTTCATCATTATCAGAACGGGGAAAATTAGGATAGCCTTGAGGTATCCTTGATATGACCTGGAATGAGATCAGTAAGAGTCAATTGCTTAAACTGAAGCAGCTGCCTACTGCTGCATGAACGGGTACGTTAAATTCAAAGGTGATGCGTGAAATTCATATACTGTATATATACATAAATGTTGTCTCTTGCTTACAGGCAGAGTGTTGCATCTTCTTATCAAATTTAAATTTAGCGTACACGTTCATGCAGCCGAGCTCAGGTTCACAATCCGCATCACGGACACAATAGAATTAAATCTTCAACGCTCGAATTTCTTCCTATCTTGAAGCGAAGAAGCTGTGTGCAAACAAGCGAGTACATGTACCAGCTTGCAAGGTTCACAGATTTTTAGTATAATACTTGACGGCCCGTGACCACTGGGCCACCATCACCATCTTCTTGTTTCTCAAAGGAATATGCAACACTGTGCCTGTTAGCTATGACAAGTACATGTGCATAGATATATAACACGCAGTCTAATTGTATTTTCCTATCACCTTTACATTTAACATACGCGTCTACATAGCCAAGCTCAGAAGGACTCCCACCATTTATCCCACGCTTATGCATGTAGTGTCATTAAATCTTCAATGCTCGAATTCTTTCGACCTTAAATCGAATTTTGATATTTTTTTAGCTATAAAAAACATTACACTGATGCTATTCTTCAATCGTTTTAGCTGCTCATATTGACCAAGTGACAATAATGTTAGAATTCAAATTCTTCAATTCACTAGATGTAAATATCAAATAGTATCCAGGTTACGACGCTCCTTATGTGTCCATCCCGTCCTTACACCTGAAAGATAACGTACCTAGATTGTACTTCGTACTCTAAAATTTTCCCCAAAGGCGTAACTCCACCACTGACGCTCGAATTCAATCCTATCTTAAAGTGAAGAAGCTGTGTGCAAACAAGCAAGTAAATCAACAAATAAATAAGTAAATAAATAATAAATGCAGTATATTTTTTCGAACGTTGATTAACTTTTCAACTGGCTTTTACGATATATTTGGCCAAATATATCGTAAAATCCAGTTGAAATACTTAAAAAAAACTTCGAAAACATGAAACTTGGATGCCCGCTATTTCAACAAATAAGATACTTTTCGTATAATATAGATAGGTATAGAACGTCAAGTACAATGCCTGGATTTTTTGGATATTTTACCCAAGGGATGCCTTATTTACACGACACATGCCGCTCACGCACCTGAAACCTAAGCTTAAAAATACACTCGATATTTTGCGCGGAAGTCAAGAGGAGCCGCGGTGTCGTGGCCTCCTAATTGGCGGGTCGCTCGCCCGTAATACCGGCCGACCCGAGACGTAAATTTTACGGCTTCATACGTCGCTTGCTTGAGGTATTTACGTCACGGCCGAGGCAAAGAGATTGCAGCTTTTTTCAGGAAAAATAACCAGTCTGGGCATAGGAGAAAAAGTCCTTCAGTCTTTGCCAACTGCAAGAAACATTAGGTGGCCGATGTACGAAAATCGTATCATTGACAGAGAGAATAGCAGCACGGTGGCCGAGAGTTCGGACGGCCAAAGACCACACTCCCTCCCCTGACTGACAATGTTGCTGAGTACAATAGAGGCTGGGCCTCAGTTCCACAAACAGCCACTAGAGCCTAACAGTTTTAGAAAGCGAGAAAAAGTCCCTAAATTTTTTACGTCAATTCGCGTCGTTTAGAGTAACTTTTAGAAGTCATTCAATTGAGCAATAGGAGCGACAAGTTAGAGGCCGTCATTCAAAAAAAGAGCGAAAAAGACGAGAGAGCAGGTTAATATGAGGAAGGAGAGAAGGAGAACCATAAAAAAAGAGAAAATTTCTAGCAAGAGAAAAGAGGAAAACGCAGTGAAAAGAGAAAGTTTCAGAAATGTGAAGATTAAACAAGTTGAACGATGTTGTTCTGTATTGCGATAACTGAGTTCTGCGAAATTGGTGAAGTCGCATGGCACGTCCATACGCACAAATGTAATAATATAAGCGCACATGGTTGCCAACGCTCGGTTAGCCATTGCCTTCGCTAATTACATATTTCTAGACTCCTTAAGGAACGTGTCAACTACTGTAAAAATAATTATGAATATAATTCTACTTCCACAAGGGACCGCAGTACATTCGCTTCGATAATATAAGCTTAGTGTCGTAAATCCTTTGGTATTACGTAATGTTCTAGAATGAATACGTATTAGAGAAAATAGTTCATATTAAGCTTGAGCACCCTGAGAGCGCATATATCTCCGCTTATGGCCTTTCCACACGATGGGGCATGCCCCAGGGACACGTCTGATTTTACTCTCTTTTTCGCTCACTATATCTGCTAGAGAACAGGGCATGCCCTACTTGTCCGTGAACTCAACACAGACTGGTACAGATGGGACGTGTCACTTTGTGAATGTAACAACGGCGTGTTCCAATCAAAACAAGGGTACGTTGACGTTCAAGTATTTAAATCGCAAGCACGCTGATGTCGGCATGCCCCATTGCGTGGAAGGGCCATTAGCAAGGCAGTGTTAAAGAAAAATTCAAATTGGTGCTGAGACCATGCATGACTTTCTATTTATTATCACTAAATTTTGGTCGTTTGTGCCTCATGACATTAACAACAATTCATACAACTTTGTTTACTTAACCACTGCCCTGAATTTTCGGCGTATAAAAAGAAAAAAGATACATTTTCGATCAGAGCGGCGCTCCACAAGAGCAAACCTCCGCCAAACAACGCAATAAAAAACTGACAAATAGAAAAACGGACAACCGGACCATCACTAAAATTAAATCATGGGTTTCTCGAAACATTCCTATAAGTTCTTGCATATTTGCAGTAGATCCGTGCATAATTATTTGAGTTTTGTCACTAATCTAGACAAAGAGACAATCCTCTTTAAAAACATTACGTTCGTGTCGGAGGTAAATATATATATAATAACTCTCTACTGCCCGACTCGACGAATAAATACCACGTTAAACTGATATCGCAATTGACGCCTTCAAAAATCGGTTTCACTCTATAATAATTCACGGCTTTTACCTAGATGAGCATACGGTATAAGTCATGTATCCTTCATAACAGCTTGCCTGTGAAAAAAATAATTATAATAAATAAGCTGATATAGCTTCAGTATATATATACAAGTATATTAAAGAACTTTCAACCCTTCGAAAGAGAATTATACACAGCACAACTCGTGAAAAATTCACCAGTTTTAAGTAAACAAACGCAGCGCAAAACAGATATGTCTGCATCAACTGCAAATATACTGTAAATAGAGAGATCCTCAACAACTCTTCGCAATAGTCACTCCGTAAAACAGCACAATCTAATGTGGAGTCACATATAACAAAAGAACATTGTTGTCTTCTAAACGACCCATTGCAACAAAAACAACCTTAAACATTTAATCCAAGAGTACATAAAACCAAGTCTCGTACCCGCCATATGGCATCACTGCAATCTATCCTTATTCTTTAATTTATCTATCTATCTTTATTCATAGGTTGAAACCCTCCCTTAACGATATGCAAAGTTCATTTCCCTTATCGAAACTAAATTCGGGTTTTTTATTATATGCATAGCTTAGAATTTCTATTCAATCATTGCTTTTTTCAATTTCAGAAATAAAATCATGTTTCTAACTTTTACTGATGATGGGTGAATACCCGAAACTTGTATAGCAACTTCTATAGCAATAATAGAAATGTATTACTTTATTTTATTGGGTTTATTAGTCATTACTAGAACACTGCAACATATTCCAATAAACAGTATCGGCTACATGTGTAACAAGAGCGGCACATGACATCAACATGTACGAGTAGGAACAGCCAAGTAGTTCCTCTAGTCGCACTTGTCATACTACAACATAATAACTGCCATCAACTTTTTACTGTACTCGCAGCAAAAACAACATTACGGGAAAGCCAAATTCGAGTAGCAATGGCCAATAGTCAAACCAGCGTAAGGAGTGGCTAAGAACGCAAAGCAACTTTGCCAAATCTCACTAAAGCGCGTGGTAGAACTGGTCTCAAGCGATAGTATTATATTTATATTCGAAAACTCAAAATGAATTACTTAATAGATTAGAATTGGCACTGCAGCGTGCAGTTCAGCCCTACCCCTAAAGGACTGCTTACACTGGTTTGACTATAGTACTGTACCAATCGCTCGCCGTAACTGCCTCACTATAACGCAGTACAGGCCAGTACAGACTTCACCACGCTGAGAAATCACACCTCGCGTCCAAACGGCTCCACTGTACAACAAAGCAAACCAATCATTTAAGCAAATCGTCGCCATAACACATCGATCCTGTCACTGCCGCCATCTTCAACAGGCAAAAGAGGAGACTGCGATTTCAAAAAAACGTACAGCTAATCCTATTAATTCTTCCGCTCTCGCCGCATTTTCTTTTCCATTTTCTGAGTCTCCAAAGAATAAACGTCTTTATCGACGGCAAAAGTAACTTTGGAAATTCAACTTGGCAGATTAGTTTCACAGCGGAGAAGCGTCGGCAACTCCGTGGACAGTCGGGCGCTAGGATAAGAGACGGAACCGGAGCTGCTGGATCTTTAGAAACTTGGTCATATTCTTGATGAACTGCACGAAGAACTAACTTTATCTTTTCATACTTGAATTAAGCAGCTGTTTTTTTTTTGTGGTAGCGTTCACGAATGTTTTCCGAAGCCACTAGAAGGTTAAAGACATGGGGAAAAAAACTCATATTACATAAAATAGCAGGCAGTAGACGGACCAACAGGTCCATTCCCTGAGAGGAGCCGGGACTCACGCTTCTGTCATCTATGAGCTATTGCTATTATGTCAGAATCATTTAGACATCCGAAGAAGAAAAAAGGAAGAAGAAGAGAATAAAATCTTTGAGATCTATTGAAACTGGGCCGTGTGCTTCACGAGCTATGTATTTACCTAGACACGACGGTAAAATTGTGACTGTGAATCAGCGAATTCTTCAGAAACTTTGAAACTTTATCAGCAACTACACCAAGATTTAGGTTACAACCGTACTTCTAAGAACTGTGAGTCCGAGAAGGTCTCAGCAAACCAGGCCGCATTTTTTCATGAACTACATCAGGTATTAAATTAAGACTTGAGTTGTAAAACTGGTATATCCGAATATTAAACTTGACCGTAACTTTCTTGCACTACATCAGGCACTAAATTAACACTTAGGCTGAAACAGTAGCATATATTAAATTAAACTTCACCGTAGCTTTCACGAGCAATAGTACATCAGGTAGTATCCAGAGAAATACATAGAAGATAAACTGTAAGTATTCGAGAGAATATTATGATACACAGAAGCAGATAAATATACCTAATTACAATACGAATTGAAAAACGACACTGCAGTACGAGTGGCGACGGACGTCTAACAATTTACTACTACTGAAAAAAGAATTGTGTTACTGACTAAATTATAATCATCATAGTATTGTATCGGTTTTACTAGTGTCAGTACTTAGCGAGTGTAGAAATTAGCATGGCTTGCGAAAGAAAAAGAATCCTCTCATCAGTTATAATATTCTCATAGAGAGTGACTGCATAACTGTACAGGATAAATCAGTACTGAAGACGGTAGAAAATGTGCATCCTCTGACTGAATTCAAAATGCAACATTAGGCATATATTTGTTGGTTGTAACGGTGCCAGCTACTGTACAAAACATGTACATGTTGGCTATACCAGTGGGAAAACTGCAGCACACAGCATATATTCGCCGACTAAACAGTTTAAACTACAACAACAAATGTTCACAAATGCTGCAACTAACAAATCGATGCCCAGCAGCAGAAGTGCAAGTCTGACCGCTAGAGAGACAATTGCAGACACAAGTGCAGGCGCTGTCTGTCTTCGAGTCATAACCTAATTTCTCGGAAGCGCTGCATCAAAGGCAACAGTTTCCTAAGTCGGAAATTACTGGCAGCAGAGGTTAGCACGCGTTCTTTGTAGAAGGCGAATATATTAGCGCATATTGTACAACTTGGCTTGTGCTTTATATCGCATACATTGCACAAGTGCGCTTATGCTACCGAAAAAATTACACAATTTAGCTTGAGCAAGCGAATAGATTTTCACAATTTAGTTTGAGCAGGTGAATAAATTTACACACTTTAGTTTTGAGCAGGCGAATAAATTTACACACTTTAGTTTTGAGCAGGCGAATAAATTTACACAATGTAGATTGAGTGAGCAGGCGAATAAATTTACAGAATTTAGTTTTGAGCAGACGAATAAAAAGCACGGTATAGCTTGCGTTGGCGACAGCGAATATGACATCGTTGCACAACTTAGCTTATGCTACCGAATACATTGCACAATTATTTAGGTGATACTAGCGATTACATGACAATTTAGCTGGGAATGGCTAATGCATTACACAATTTAACATGGACTAGCGAATACAAAACGCAATTTAACACATAACACAATTTAACTTTTGTTAGGAAGCATATTGCAGAAATTAGCCAATGTTATCGAATACATTCCTCAACGTAGCTTATGCTTGCTAGTACATTGCGCAATTTAGTTAGTAAATTTGTAATTTGTCAATTCATTAAGCAACTAGAGCACTCTGAGCGTGCATTTCCGCCAAGCAATGCAGCGGTAACGAAAAATTCAAATCGGCTCAGAAACTATTATTTTCTTTATATCAACACCAAAAGCTGATCACTAGTGCGTTTTAGTAGTATTAAAAGTGTCCGTAATTTTTTTGGAGATCCGTTCATAAGTTTTTGAGTTAGCCTATGCTGCTAACAAACATTAGTCAGACACACAAACGGACCTACCGATCATCGCCAAAATTTGATCAATTATATATTCTAACATTACTAACAATTCCTGAAAGTTTCATAAAGATCCATCCATAATTTTTGAGTTATTGCCCTAACAAACATTTTAACAAACATCAGTCAAACACACAATCGGACCAACCAATCATCACCAAAACTTAATAAATTATGTCTTTCAACATGACTAATAATTCCTGGAAATTTCATACAGATCCATCCAATTTTTTTTAGTTATTGCGCTAACAAGCATTTTAACAAACACTAGTCAAACATACAAACGGACTTACTGATCATCACTAAAATTTAATCAATTATGCCTTTCAACATTATTTATAATTCTTGAAAATTTCATAAAATTCCATTCATAATTTTTTGAGTTATTGCGCTAACAAATATGAAATCAAACACAGTGACAAACAAACGATGGGAGGAACAGATCATTACAAAAATTTGAACACTTACTCTCTATAATAAACACAGCAACTCATGTAAATTTCATGAAAATCTGTTCATTAATTTTAAGTTAGAGCACTAACAAAAAACTAGGCAGACAAACAAACAAACAAACAAACGGATGGACAGATCTTTACAAAAAGTTAATCATCTGTTCCTCCTAACATACCTAACAATCCCCGTAAATTTCTTCAAAATCGGTCCGTAACTTTCTGAGTTATTTTGATGACAGACTAACGGACAGCAGACAGACAAAGCCGACGAAAACATAACTTCCTTGGCGGAGGTAATTAGTCTACCAACAAAAAAAGCGCACAACTTAGCTTGTGCCGGCAAATAAACGGTACAACAAAATTGGAAAACTGGACGCCAGTATACAAGTACCGGTAACGCTATGGTCGTAATCTCGTATACTGAACGCCTGTTGCAAACGAAAGCGTTACTTTAACATAGAAATTACAGTAACATGCAAGACCGATTCCATATTGGCACATCGCTGGTCACGGAGTGCATCATTACCTCTGCGAAAGATGGGCGGCGCTTATAACACCTACTAATCACCTTCGATCGGTGAGGTACCATTACATATAACTGCTGTCACCTACATAAAACTGGAAGCGCACAATAAGCAAATGAACGTGTTCTTTCAGCTACGGGTCCAAATGCGTTTTTTTGTCCGTTGATATAACAAAAAATTGGACAATTTTCACAGTAACTATGCTCATTTACGCTATATTTCATCTGAAACTGTACCAGACAAAAACTATTTTTGTCTTCTGACACCTTATTATCTTAAGCGTGGGAAACCAGCTGGCCCGTCTAAAAATAACAGTTACTCATAAAATTTAAAAACTGCGAGCGTTGAAGTTAAGAAAAAGGCTGAAAAATCGCTTAAATCATCAAAACAAGGAGGGTAATTATAATAGTCAAAATAACATGCGTAATAATAAAGAAGTACCTCTTCCAAACTTCGAAGTAACCTTGGTGTACTAAACAGTTATACAGCTCATTAAGAACTGAAAGAGTCTCTAATGTCAGCAGTAAAACACCAAAAACACACACCCACAAAATTAAAATAATAATAATAATTGGCCATATTTTCAAACTTTCAACATGACTAAAAATCGAATGAAGTTAGTAACTTAAAAGATTTCTGTTGCAAAGCCAAACCAAATGACACTGAATAGTATTGGAAAAACACACGTCCTCGTTGCAGGTTTCCTTTAATATGCCAATAAAGTAGCGTTGCAAACCTGACTCGGTGGCCGCGGGCAACTCAGTAAATTATTACGGGGCCGCAAATTAACTTAGAGCTTCAGAGTAATTAGTTGTGTTGATAGGAAACGGTCCCCCAGCAGTGACGTGCTGCATTGCTCAGAAAAATAGAGTAATGTTATATCAGTAACGTGGCCATGCATGGAGGGAGATAGTGGTTTTTGTGAAGGGTGTTTGTAATTCCCAAAATTTCACTATAAATAAAAAAAATTATATCTGCGGCATGGCCAAATTTAGGCCCCGTGCACATATGGTTAGGTTGTGTGCGGTGGATGTATTTTGAAAAGCGAGATGGGGATAATTAAACAACTGTGACAGCCGAGGCAATTTCATTAGAGTAATTAGAGTGAATCCAACGAGATTTTTTTCGTCGTTGCAGTTGTGCAAATACGCGACTAACTGTCGATCAGTAGTGCTGCGATATATATATATATATATATATAATTAATTTTTTGGATCATTAATTTTCTAATTATAGTCAACGTATAAAAAATTACATCAACATTTCGCTGCTCAACTACAAATAATTTTCACAGACCGTACGACTAAAGAGATTCGAGTAACGAACGAAGGACGTGGGCAGCGGGGATTATGGAAAAACTTGAGGACATACACGCACATTGCCTGCGCCTTAGGCTTTCCTGTGCCCAAAACTTGGAGAACGACGAGATTCTATTTTTATATCTCCTGAATTTATCAGTTCAAGTAATTATCTGCTAGCGCAACAGGGTCACAACATGTTCCAGAATTCCTGAATCAGATTTTCATCTTCATATAGTCACGGATCGTATTTCTACATCGGTATACTAATGTGAGAAACGATTCACTTCTGGTATTTAGACCATGCGCCGCCTTTACAGATGCAGCAGTTTCAGTTCTCATAGTGCATTGCCAAATCAATTTAATTGTAATTGTAGCTTTCAGCCGCTAAAGCGTTATAGAAACTTATTTTCCATGCTTTGAATTTTAGTATGCTGAAAAAATGCACCAAACAAAGAGAATAAAGTCTCGGTAACAATACTAGTAAGAACAAAAGACCAATACCAAACTCTGAGCGAGTTTAAGGAGGCGCGATCAGAGATAAGGAGGTCTCAATGCTGCCGCACTTTTCTCTGAAACGTCAAGGTTCTAGAGAAAATAGTAGACTTTATGGGTGTTTAAGGAGGCTCAACAAGAGCTAAAGAGGCCTCAATGCTTTCATTCTTGTTTCAAGACAAGGTTTAAGGGTGTTTAAGGAGGCACGGTCACATATAAGGAGGCCACGATGCTGCAGCACTTGCGTTCGACACATCACAGCTCAAGACAATCCTCCAAAGATGCAACAGATTTTGAGCCTTTGAGGCAGCGTTAGGGCGGCTCAAAAGCTGCGGATTGCGAGCACGGCGGTCGGCTTTAAATCCGCTGTCACGGACCGGATTGCTCCCTCAATTGGGGGATTTGCAGCGGGCCTGGGGGATTTTGAGGGGCATGGCTGTCAGTCCCAAATAGGGCAGGTGGAAAGCAAAGGCACCAGCAATATTTGGGATACGGGGAAGTATCGGTGTGAAGACTATAATGCAGTATGCCAAAAATTTGCAATGCCAGTTCCATTGGTTAGGGGAAGACATATCAGCTCCATGTGGAGCAAGGGGAAGCTATAGCAGCCTCATGGTTTCATGCGGGTTAGATGCAAGCCATGTCAGCTTCATACGGGGCAGGGAGAACCATGTCAGCCTCATACGGATCAGAGGAAAGCCATATCAGCGTCATGCACAGAGGAGACGGGCAATGTGAGCCCTTCACAGTGCATCGCGAAGCAATATCAGCTCTCTACGGGTCAGGGAGAAGCAAGGTGAGCCCCTTCGAGGGCTGGAAGTAGGCGAAGCTAACCCGCTAACAGGTAAGGGGAAGTATATCAACCCCAATAGGAACGGGGTTGGAAAATGTCTACTCCATGTTCGGCACCACAAAAATGGCTTCATGATAAACACGGGGGAAATAGAGGAAGCACGTTGGAACGGCGCTCATAACTGCCAGTAACACAACTCGGTGGCAAAGTTTTGATGCCAAGAAGAACGTTGGCAACAACGTAGTTACTGTGAGACCTACATACCTAACAGGGGCCTAGAGACTTGAACCTCTGTACAGCAGTGAACACAGCCAATAGCTACAGACATGGTCATTGTCAACACACGGTTCCGTCAATAGCTACAGATATAAACATTGCGAAAACAAATTACAGTAACAGCAATAGCTGCACACATGTACACTGAGAAGATAAGGTCCCGGCTGCGGACATATGTACCGTGTGTGAACGACAAATTAGGACTATTTTTAAATTATAATTTTCTTTTCTCCAGGTAAGGTCTGTGTCTTTTTCTGTCTAAAATTAAAAATTAAGCATTTCAAGTTCATGAAGCGAAAGTAATTAACTGTTTATAATGGCTAAAAGGGCTAAAAGCAAGGAATTTAATTTTAGAAATTTGATTGCTGAACTGTACTGCGCTGGTACCAGTGCATCAGTGAGTGTAAGGTCGCAGGAAATACAAGAAGAATCGTTTTTCGCATTTTTGCAAGTTCAACAGCTGAAGAAGGAGTCGAACGAAAAAGTGATAGTCCACAAAGTGACTTAAAGCTTCCTCATCACTTTCTTACCGACTTAACAAGGTCAATCAAGGCCAATGTATCAAAGTCGATGGCATCATGGACAAAAAACCGTAGTGTTAGCAAAATGATCACATCCAAAGCTGTCGAAGTCGATTTGACGATGAAGTCTTTCGTCAGATGGCACCGAAACATCACAAAAGCCCTTCGAAGGTCATTAGCTAGAAAAGAGAGGAGCTGCTTAACCAAATGAAGAACCGCAGAGGAGCTGCTCCTTTCTTTGTTAACGAGAAAAAAATTGCTATCGATGAGGAGTGTAATCGAAGAAACTCTGGAGTAATTGCCGGGAATAAATCTGAATATCCACCTATCATGCAGAGTAAAAAACCAGTTTAATAATTTCTGATTCACAGTGACCAGCGCGGTATTATTAGGTAATTACGATTCTGAAATTAAATTTCTTGCTTTCAGCCACGATAAACGGTGACTAACTCTAGATTCATACACTTTTAAATGCTAAATTTTCAATTTTAAAGAGAATAAGCCGCAGTCTTTACCTGGAAGATAAAGAAAATTATGAATTAAAAGTAGTCTCAATTTATCGTTTACACCCTGTATATTGTGAAAACAAGTCGTGACAGTAGCTGCAGACATGTACAGTGAAAACATAGTCCAGCGCTCATGGATCCCCTTAAGTAAGGGACGTTCATGCAAACCGTCACAAACAAACGAAAACTATCAACATCTTAAGATAACAGCTTACTAACCCGCCTACTATTAACAAATACGTTACTGGGATAAATATGATCGTTTCACATCTAAACAAAAGAATAGAGTAAGAGGGCCTATAAATAGACGAAAAATTATGCAATATTAAAACACAGGGGCATTAAAAAAAGAAAAATCTTTAGCTACAATCTGTACCTTACGAAATGTAAGGGCGTAAAAACTCTTTCCTTTTAGGAAAAAATAAATTGAAAACCTCAGCCTGGACGGTGGGCAATAAGGTCACAGGAAGCCCACGGTTTTTCCCCACAAAACTTTTGTTGTTGCCTCCAAATCCAAAATAAAATTCAGATTGACTAGTTTTATTCGGGGCCAGACAAAGCTGAAATGTATTTTAGATTTGCAGACAGAGAGTAATCTTTAAATCTTTTACTTCTTCCTGAAAAATATATCAGAACATACATTTCGATACTTTGCAGCTGTAGGAACGACAATGTTGCACTACATGTCAGCTTTTGAATTTCTAACCTCGTCGCTGTTTGCTGTTACTTCTTAGTGTGTGAATCTGACAAACCAGTGGCAGAAACTTAACAGTTATTTTACAGAGGTACTTCTTCTTAATTCCATATAATGATTTAAATCAAATGTTAAACAGCACATAGAAGTTTTCACAATCAGAGGGAGACATTTCAGCATGGCTGTTCAATAAGAATGCAGACAAACTGCTGGCAAACAGTACAAGCCTATTGACCATCAAAAACATACATAGATATGTAATTTGGAACGTTTTCTGGGAATATTTATATGGCAGTCGTTACAAGGGAAATGATGCATTCTATTTTATTTGGAATCGAACGGGACCCTTCGAGACGTTCAATCTGCTTATTTTTGGGAGAGTTAAAGGACAAAACGGTACCACTTTGTAATCTAATGGAAGCACTTTTTTGCGGCTCTTGAACAGAAATTAAGCCAGAAGTTACAGAACAAATGGTACATATTTGAAAGTAAACGAAAATAAATTCGGAACATTCACACAACACACTTTCACGCAACTGTTACAAGGCACTGTTTGTAATCAGGCCGAGACACGTTTGCACATTCACGCAACACATTTTCCGGCAAATGTTGCAATGCAAATGATACATCTCAGCAGTCAATCTGAGATACTGCTCCTCTGCTCCTTCATTCACACGTTTCAGGCAGACGTTGAATGGCAAACGCCGTCTAATTGTAATCAAACAGGGGTACTTCCGCCCCGCTGTTCAATACAAAACCATGCAACAGTTTTCCGGTAAATATCGTATATTAGCTTTCACTCGGGCATACATTGACACGTTCATTCAGCACATGAAGTTTCAAGGAAAGTTTAAAGGGCAAGTGCTAACTCTTCAATAATGGCATTAGGGAGAGAGGAGGGTGCAGCAGCAGCAGGTCGCTGCAGGGAAAAGCAAGGCGGGAGCATTTTATTGTCCCAACTAACATGCAAGCTGCAGCACTTGTGCCAGTGCCGTAAGGTCTGCAGCGCTTGTGCCAGTGCCGTAAAGTCTGCAGCGCTTGTGCCAGTGCCGTAAAGTCTGCAGCACGACACGGAAATGCTTCCTCTAGCCGTAATTTTCGGTACTATGCTTCCTGTATCGCTGATGACTTGCACTGAAATATGACCGTGCTTTTTATGGTCAAATTATCAGGTAAGGCGGCTGTTTTGCTGATGAGATTCACGAGAAAATAATTATAGTCTTCGCATAAAATGAAGCAGCTCGTTGTGCTGATGAACATACGCAAGCGCGTCACAATTAAATTGGCAGATAATGTGATTGCTTTTCTGATGATTTTTGCTGTAAAATAATTAAACTGTTAATATGAAATTGGTAGGCAATTGGGGAATTTTGTTACGAAACATAAACCACTTTTTAATAGTAAAACAAGCAAAGTACGCCCGTCTAGGAGGTTATGTTTTCGTCGGATTTGTCTGTCTGTCTCTCTGTCCGTCTATTTGTCTGTCTTTCTGTCATCAAGATAACTCAAAAATTTATGGACCAATTTTGACGAAATTTACGGGGATTGTTAGGTATGTTAACAGGAACAGATAAATAACTTTTGGTGCAGATCCGTCCATCCGTTTATTTGTTTGTTTGTCTCCCTCCTTTTTTTCAATGCTGTAACTCAAAAAGTTATGGACGGATTTTTATGAAATTTACATGAGTTGTTAGTATATTATGAAGAGTAGTTGACCAAAGTTTTGTAACGATCCGTTCGTTTAGTCGTTCGTTTGTCGCTGTTTTTAATTTTATGCTTGTTAGCACAAAAACTCAAAAAATAATGAATGGATCTTTATGAAATTCATAGGAGTTGTTAGTAATGTTAAAGGCATAAATGATCAAATTATGGTGCAGATCGGTTTGTTCGTTTGTATGTTTGACTCATGTTTATCATAATGCTTGTAAGCAACATAACTCAAAAAGATATAAGCGGATCTTCAAAAAAATTACTGAAACTGTTAACACTATTGAAAGGCACAAATGATGAGATTTTGGTGTTGATTAAGAAAAAAATCATAGTCTCAGAACCAATTTAAATTTTTTGTAACCGTTGCCTTGCTTAGCGAAAGTATGCGCTGTCAGAGTGCTCTAGCTACTGAGGAGTTGCCCTGAAAAATAATAGTACTTGTTATCTTTTTAAGAATAAGCAGTAAAGTGCAGTCTCGTTGATGAATATATCAGCTTGAAAATTTTTTCTAGCAAAATTAACTGGTATCGTCGTTATTGCTAATAAGTTACGCTACAAAAGATTCGTACTCTTCATATTGAAATTAGAAGTTCGGTTGACTGTTTGGATATTCAGTTGCGCTGTAATATAATTGCATTCTTCTTACGGAATATCGGCTTTGTAATAAAATTATTACAGTTTTGAAATGCTCCGCAACATATGTGCGAGCTTATATGTAGTATATACAATCACTTTCAGGTCATTACGGCTGATTCGCTGAGCTGGCAGCATATGTAATACTTAGCAGTGACTTGCATCAGCAACGCACGCGTAACTTGAAAATATTAGGCAGCAGAATTGTTTTGCTTCTGAGACGCCAGAAATTCGACACGTTATGTAAATTTATCTCTTCCATCGCTCCATCGTCAGCCACGTAGACAAGTAAAACATTTAACAAATTTTAAATTAGATTAAATTCTATGTAAGTTCATGCTTCTATAATATCGACAATATATATGTATTGTTTTAAGAAGAAGAAAAAGAGGAATGTAATATACAGCATGATAGAAGAACGCCGCAACCGTCCATCGGATCCCACGCAAGGGTACAGCAAGCCGACAGAGCAGAAAGAGGATACAAGAGGAAACATTAGAAGTAAGGAAAAGGAAAAAAGCAAAGTGGGCACGGAAGAAAAGATGTCTCGAATGCCCGACGATAGGGTAAAATACAGAATAGTGCGGTTTGTCCCTGCGAGCACCGTTCTCCATTAAATAGGATAGGCGAATTTAGCTAACATTACCGCACGGCCAACAGCTTATATCCTCTAACCAAAGTTGGTAGAAGGGTATCTAAGACAAGATTCAGGTGGTGTTATGCATGCCACCTCTCATGCGAGTTACGTGATAGCTTTTGCGAATATGCTGTGCTATCAGGACGAGTTTGATTATGATAAAGTCTGGATACTAGTGAAGAAAAGGATGCCTAAAAAAATCTAATTCTAATTTCCAGCCTCGTCCCCAGACCCCTAAGAGAACTGCATCAAGCGCAAGGCTTGGGGTGACCGCAGGGCTACGCGGGGCCAAATCGCTCTCAAGTCTCATAATTTCAGCAAAGTGTCATCAATAACAAATTAGACGCAGAAGCGCTGAAGTGCTCTAAGTGCAAAGCAAACACTCTTTACAGTATGCAAATGGCAGGCAAAGCAAGGTGAAGCTAACGAGATTTTCCTGAGGTCTAAGCAGGCAACTTTATATAGCCTGGAAGCTGCAGAGAGCTTTGAGTAAATCACGATTTCGGGGGAAGAATTTTGCTATCCGTACTCAAGAATGGATAGTTTTTAGTGAGATTTTGAGGAAATATCTGCATAAGCGCTACTTTTATTTCACTGTTGAACGAATTAAGCACGAGACTCTTTCCTGCACGGCGAGATTTCAATGAATTATTTATTGAACTAAGCTATCGAGATCGTTATTGAACAGTTTAATCTTAAGAATTTTTTTGGTGAGAGTTCGTAGCAACTATTAGCACACTACGGTTTCGAGGTGATTGTCGCAACACAGTGGAAGCGATTTAGTCTTAGAATGCTTCCCATAGATTCATTTTGGACGGTACAAGCGAAAGTCCATAATATTAATAGGGTTGTTCCTACGTTCGTGTATTACGCTTTTCATCAGTAACAGATAGCAATAAATGAGATATATAACATAATTTCGTTGTATCCATGACATGGAAGATGAAGTCGAACTCGGCTGCATGAACGTGCACGTTACATTTAAAGGTGATACGGTCAATACAATTGGACAATACGTCACATATAGATTTCCCTTGCGCTCAGGCAGTGTTGAATATAGCTATCAAAGCAATGGAGCTGGTGATGGTGATCCCTCGGAGTAAAAATGGGGGAGACGACATAACCGATATACTGCACGGCAGCCTTCGGGCCACTTTATGGTACGAGCTGGCTGACACACTGGCTGGTTTGCACGCTGGCTTGCTGATTGGCTGGCAGGAATGGGTGGCGTAGATGCAAGCTGAGATTTCTTTTAGCTGTAAGGAAAGCAGAATCGGGCTCTTTTTTATTTTCACTACCAGCAAATACCGTCCGGGCGAGAAACATTTCAGATTTTCAGTTTTCGGTGCACTGGAGCTATATGGCCCTCGGTATCCAAGTTACAAAGCTCTATAAATATTCATCACTGTCTGATTTCTAAATGATAATTGTATGTAAGCAGTTGCCGCCAGCCCACTCACGCTTGTCCAAATGGCTGCTGATCGGGTGCAGGCCATGCCATTCTCTTATATTTAAAGTGACTTCGAGAACGGAGCTCATCAGGGCGCCGCTGCAGAAGGCTGCCATGATAAAGCCACCACGAACCCATTTTTGATTCCACTGCCGAGGGCTTACTGTATGTCGTCTCCCCCTATACTTATTCCGAGGGTGGCCCACATGGCCAAGAGTGAACGGAGACAAATAGCGCGTTGTCTATGACCAGCTAAATAACAATTGACTTTCACAAAAGGAAAAAAATTGTGCCAATGATTCAACGGGTCACGAGCAGTTTAGTATACTATAAAACTTGATAATATTTCTTCCTTACTGTAGAATTTACAGGGCTCTAATTTGAAAGGCCCAGCCAGACCGTGAAATTTTCACGGGTGTAGAGGAGCTTCTGTAGAGAAGGAGGGAGCCCTGAGGCCCAAATACAGATTCGCCAGTAAATCAACCAGACCTCTTATGGCTGTGAAATCTCATTGTTGGATGTCACGGGGAGCAGTGAGTTGCACGAGGGAGCAGCAGACAAACCGAAAAACTGATATGCGATTGGTGCATACGCGACTGCCTGCAGCCATAAGAGACTCTTTACTGATATGCGATTGGTGCATCCGATGACTGGCTGACAGCCATAAGAGACTCTTGAGCTTCAACGAGCTAAGCTACTGGCTCCCTCCTTCTCTATACAAGCTCCTTGGGTGTAGCTAGTACATATAAATAGTAACAGGTCTGTGAAGACTGAGCAGCTAAACCTATTTCATCTCGTTTGAACATCAACTAATTTCAATTTTTTTCTGAGCATATTGTAGTGAAGTACATCAACAGTGCATTAAATAGGTATGCTAGAACTTATCGTACCTACAAAGTCCTTCCATGAGCTGCATCTTCTATTTGCCGCCCGTAATATAAGCTACAATGTCTATTAGTATGGCAGGGGATCTAGGTATCGTCTCTTAATTAGGATTGATGTGCTTGGCCCGCCTATACTGGCCCGTATGTGATATAATTATCTGCGCCTACAATTGCTACAATGTAGGCAGACAATAGCAGTAATGCAGGCAAACAATAGCAGTAATGCAATTCAAACTGTCAACAGAGAAGCAAAGACATAAGCCGAAGAGTGGCAGAATGAAAGAAAACTACCATTAAGGCAATTTTAGGGGTGGACGTGGAAGTGTGAAACAGCTAAAAGGCGCTACCATCCGCCTGAAAAATAAAAACAACAGCGTAAGATAGTGAGACGAAAACAAATAACTAAGAGTGACGCAAGGGCCAAAACATTGGCAATAACCACACGAACACACTGCCAAAAAGAAACACACATGTTAAATAGAGTATACTGTATCTAAAAGTCGATAAAAATCACGGTTTCGCAATACAGAGAATAGATACAGAAGTGAAAAATAGCCACAAAGCGCCAGAACGTCGACAATAACCGCAATAACACAACACAAAACAAGCAATATGGACACAGAGGTAAAAAGGAGCCAAAAGACAGTAGAACGTCAACAATAACAACCGCAGTAAAACAATACAAAACAGGGACGCAGAAGTTAGAAAAAGTAGCCCAAAAGCGCCAGATGAACATTGGCAGCAAGAAGAGCAATAATGCAATTCAAAGGATGGAAGCAGAGGCAAGCAATAGCCAAGGCAATCGAAATAAATTGTTGGAAGCGACCGAATCGACCGAGCAGCCGTGAGGGATATTGATGGCATTTGCACCATCGCTCAAGGCAAGCCGTAGCCAGAAACTGCCGAGTCATCATTTTTGCCTGGAAGGGCTTATTTCGTCCCATAAAGGCACTCGGTACGTTAACTTTTTAGTGATGGCCCAAACTAATTTGATGGCCGCGTGAAAAACAAGATTGGGTTTTAAAGAAGATATCGCGGCGCTACTTCGGAGATGCGACGAAATAACGCCAGAGGAGTTTACGAGATTCGTTAAAGAAAACGGAACCTTGCCCTAGGGGCGGACCTAAAGATATCGGACAGGTCAGATTCTCACTTGGATGTAATTAATCTTGTATTACTTAAACTTGTATTACTTAAGTTACATTGGCTATACCAAGACCTTCTCAAGTACAGGCCTGGGTCTGGGCCTTGAAAATGGACAGATCCCGTACAGTAGACGGATAAATAATTAGATGTAACCTGTTATTTTTGGTATCTACTCTGCATATTTCGGACGTAACTATCTGGATTGAAAACTTTATTTCAACTACTCAGTTACAATTTACGATAGATTAATTTTCTTTCTGGATAAGAACGAAACAGGTAGGAGGTACCAAAAATATAAGGTAGTCTAATGATTTGCCCAGGGACTGTACCGATCAGACCAATCTGGTTACGTATAGACCCAGTGCTGTACCTTTGGAGGCCTTGGCTATGCCCAAGTAGGAATGCAATTAGTGAAAGAACCCTAATGAAAAAAAAAAAATTCTATAACCTGAGCAACATACGGCAGGTTAATCTAAACTTCATGGCGGTTACTTTCGTCTGCTGATAACTGACACTTTCACTTCGAGAGTAAAACTTTACTTTCTATATTTCTTACCGAAATAAACAAGGTTAGAATTGATGGAGCAAGTAGACATTATGGATGACCTACGTTAGGTGCTAATAATATTTATCATGTAATCAAACCATGCAGAGCAGCCGTGAAATCTTGAGTCGTTGCGTAATGTTGCTCTTGATATATTATGCGACGAATTCACAATGCTGCAGTTAGACCTCACAGTCATGTTGCGCAGGGCACAATAGTAACAGGAAGAGTAAGAGAATTTGTAAAAACTTATAGATATGCACGGACAGATACAAAGCACGGCAGCTTCGCTGTTGATGGAAAACCGGTATATAAAAATGAATCGATTGAGAATGTCCTTTACGACCTACCTGAAAAAGCGCATCGTGAATTTCATTTACAACCTGTACGTACAAATGCATAAGCTACAGAGTTCATTTACAACCTGTACTTATAAATACATAAGCTACAGAATTTATTTACGACCTGTACTTAAAAATGAATAAGCTACAGAATTTATTTACGATCTGTACTTAAAAATGCATAATCTGCTGGTTTCATTTGCAACCTGCTCGCTAAATGCATAACCATCGGGTATTATTCACAACTTGTAAGTAAAATGCACCAGCTAGGTCCTGAAGAGACAGCCTGGAGGTGGAATTATACATTATAAAAATTCACGGGAACTACCCACACCATGAATAAATAAAATTGTGAGGGACGATTTGGACCCTTCGCATTGAAACTATAATATAATGGATACAAAAGTTTGTTTGATCTCACTGTTTTCCGAGGGTATCACAAATATCGAGAATTCCTTTAGAAGTGCGCATGCTCGAAGAGAACTACAGTACAAGAGAAAAAGTCGTTAATACGAACAAAATACAAAGTTAGTTTACTTGAGCTGCATTCAGAGAGCATCGCAAACACAGCAAAGCCCTTTAGAAAAATAGCGAAGCAAAGCGCCCTCCCTTCTTCCCCCAGCCCGCCCGCCTCCGCTGAAAGTGAAACAAAACATTAGGAATATTCCAGGGAGAAGCACAAACAAAGGTTCCCGTATGGAACCCGAGGGAGGGAAGAATGGAGGCATGTTGGGGAGCAGGAGGTTGAGGAAAGCGCCAGCGTCGCTCCAATTTAATATCGCACCTCCGATTTTAAGCCGTATTTTTAAGGATATTTTACTTAGAGGGCAGAGCTGTACAGCTGTTGCTTCATATTGCAGCTGCTCTCGCTATAGCAGCCTTATAAACAACATCCGCATCTTCGTTTTTTTTACACCAGCGGCTGTATTTACCCTCGGAGCTTGAGCTTGATCAGCGTGCTGCTAAATAAAGTGTTGCCAATATATCAGGAAGGCCTGCAGAAACGTGTTACCAACACAAACACTAAAAATTGGGAGATTTAAATGCGAGTCAGGGTCAATGAAATAAAAACCATGAGCTGGTGATTACAATATCGGCTGAGTCGACAAAAGCCTTCAAATTGGAAAATGAGTCAGTAGGTATGGAATTAATGTAGATTAGTATTGGTTGAGTTATGTACGTCTCTCACCGTAGAACACTGCACATGAGTAAAACAGATTTTCATGGCCCTATTACTAGTAACCTACAATTGTCAGCTACCCACATATTGCTAAAATGAATCAAATAAGAAGAAACTAGAAAGTCGAAGAATATGTTGTTGAGTGGTACCCAACAGGAAATTTATAGGCATTTATCGGCTGCCTACGAGTAAATAGTGAGCGGCATCGGATAATATCGAATAAATGTCTATAAATTTTCAATTGGGTATAGTCTTTAAAAAAACGAATTAGTAGTATTTTTTACCCATCCCCCTCTCACTCATTCCCACGAATTTTATACTACTTTATTTCTAAGATTTTTCTGTTTCTACGTTAATTGTTCATCTGCATGAACAACCAGCCTGCAGGGTGTGGTATGACGCGCCTTAGGCGTGTTGAAGAATTGAAATTTTGAAATTGAATTTGTCTGCTAATGGGCTAAAACTTGTGGCTTAAGAGAAACTTCTTTTGGTTAGGTAGCGTAATACCCAATCATTATTATTATTATTAAATCACACCAGACTGGCGACGTGGGAACGAAGAAACTCTATGAGATTAACAAACCCCCACGCAACCAGCCCAGCGGGTGAAGAAAATAAAAGAATGAAAAAAATCCGAGATCACAGAATATCTCTGTGTACAGATCGTTTAAAGCTACCAATACCCGCACCAGCAAAGACAAAGCCATCAAGACCATTCCAAACATCCGCACACGATGGAAAGAAAGAACGGGAATACTGGCCCGTACGGCATCGTAAAGGTTCCAAGGCAAACTCATGAAGAGCACAAGTACGCCGAGTATACCTCACCCGAACAAATGGATCCGGAAGAAACTCAGACAGTGGATGACTGGGGCAGTTATAGATTTTATACAAAAAACAGATCCCACCGACTCTGCGACGATGCGCCAGATCACAAGGCACAACACCGTCCAGCATGAACGCACATCGACGAACCACTTTGTCAAGCAAACACAGATGGCAATCGGCACCAGAACCCAGACTACAGAGCAGTACTCAAGAAGAGGAAGGACAAAGCAATTAAAGCAACGACGTGTCAATTCTATCGAGCCAAACAACCTCCAAGCACGCCTCATAAGACCAATTTTCTGCGATGCACGTGAGGCAACCGAACGAATGTGGGGCTCAAACGTCAACTTTGGATCACAATTGACACCCAAGATAACCAAGTCATTAATCACAGGAAGTGATACACCATCCAGCATGAGTGCAGGAAAAGGAGGTGCCACAGTACGCGACCTGGACACGAGCATGGTCTTAGTCTTGCCCGCATTTAGCCTCATCCCCCACCTAGAACACNCATCTCTCAAGTAGCATGTTGCTACTATCATTGGATCATATCTTCTAAGTCTTGTATAATAAGATGTAAATAAACAAGAAGATCTTGACGGCATTCCTTCACCATCAACCTGTAGCCTGATAACTATACTTGGCCCTGAAGTTTACTTTCACAACCGAGTGCAGTGACGAACTCAACACGAACTCAATTCGAACCTAAATTACAACGCCACCACGCCAGAACGACAATATATAACAAGTTTAGAATTAGCAGCAGAATGTACAAGCATGTTAATAGTGTAGCTATGGGTTAAGCTTCAGTCATATACACCCTAGCCATATATATCTCTTCATGAATACGTCTCTAAATACCAAAAATATTTGGAAAATTGCAAAGTCCCATTTTATCGATGCCTTCTTGGCACTTATTTTATTCAGAAATATGCATGATGAGGGTAACTACACGTACTCTAATAGTTTTGATAGTTTCAAATACTTTTATTCTTAAATTTTTTGAAAAAAGATTAACGTTTGGAATTTCAAAGATCACTGGCGAAGTTTTAATAATCACAAACGTCTGTTTTTAACACTAATGGAAGCAAAACAACTAGTGAGGCAATAAAATCCTTTCATTGACTTTCGGGCTAGCTGGTTTTGACATTTGCGTCATTATTATCTTACTAGTGAACCCGTGAAAAAAAAAAAAACGCAATGATCGATATTTTTGCTTAATATAAGCCGGAACGGCATCTTCCCTTCTTTGACTTGCTTCTTCATTTTCTTCATTGATATTTTGCGGACTCTCTTTTTTAGGTCCTCTTCTCTCTGACCTGACTCGCCATTTCTACATACCCCGCTCACGCTTATGAGCAGCTCTTATTCCCTTATGTAACCTTTCTGCTTCAATTTTTCATGACACTCTGTCGCATAGACGATTCATCTCTCTCCATTGGTAGCACGTCTTCGTTCTCGAGACTGGATTAGTCTCGTTCTTCTTCTACGCTCCCATTCCTCCTTTTTAATTAAACGTGCGTCTTCCATAATAAGAGGCAAAAGTAAATCAATAAAATTGAATGCAACTCCAGTCAGCTTATATGCAATGTGAATGTACCGTAGCTTTGATGCTGTTTTTTCAAACTCAAATATCTGCTTCACTAAAGTGATGAAATTTTGCCTTTATTTTAGCGAGAAACTGCTCCGTCAAAGAGAGATAGTAAGACGAAATAATTGTCTACAGCCCGTGAAAAATGCTCAATTCGTGAGTGCTCCGTTGATATCTGCCCAATTTATACGTCGTGAACCGAGAAAAAAAAAAATGAAACGGACTCCAGAAGCTGCATACATATTGTTCTAATTTCAAGAAGTGTATCAAGCAATAAGTGTCTTCAGATAGAAGGATAAGGATCCCACATTCGCCATCTTCCGCAACCTGGCCGTCGATCTCTATGGAAACATAATTAAAAACCCCGCAACCTGGCCTATTTTTCGCCTATTTCCTTAAGAGCGGACACGTAAAAAGCTTCGTGTATTTATTTATTTCGCTCCTAATGTCCGCTCCTAATGAAATAAATAGGTGAAAAATATGTCAGGTTGCAGTTTTGTAATTAAGTTACGTTTTCATAGAGATCGATGACCAGATTTCAGAAGATGGAGTAAAGGGGATCCTTATCCCTTTATCTGAAGACACTTTTTATTATTATTAAATCACCCCAGACTGGCGACGTGGGAACGGAGAAACTCCAGGAGGTTAACAAACCTCCACGCAACCAGCTCAGCGGGTGAAGAAAACAAAAGAATGAAAAAAAAGAAGATCCAAGAGCACAGAATAGCTCTATGTACAGATCGCTTAAAGCTGCCAATACCCGCACCAGCAAAGGCAGAGCTATCAAGACTATTCCAAACATGCACACACGATGTAAAAAACGAACGGGAACACTGGCCCGTACGGCATCGTAACGGTTCCAAGGCAAACTCGTGAAGAGCACGAGTACGACGAGTATATCTCAGCCGAAGAAATGGATCAGGAAAAAACTCAAACAGTGGATGACTGGGACAGTTATAGATTCTATACAAAAACAGACCCCACCAACTCTGCGACGATGCGGAAGATCACAAGGCACAACACCACCCAGCATGAGCGCTCATCGACGAACAACTTTGTCAAGCAAGCACACATTACAATCGGCAGCAGAATCCCAGTCTACAGAGCAGTACTCCAGAAGAGGGAGGACAAAGCAATTAAAGCAGCGATGTATCAATTCTAACGAGCCAAAAACCCTCCAAGCACGTCTCATAGATCAATTTTCTGCGATACACGTCAGGCAACCGAGCTAATGTGGGGCTCAAACGTTGCGCGCATTTAGCCTCATCCCCCACCTAGATAGAACACCAGGAATCAATCATTTCCAAATCATGCTGAATGGATTCTGAAACCTCTAGTCTATCACTAGGCTTATCGCAAACAGCCAGCAAAGTAACATCATCAGCGTACCCAACAAGTAAATTATTAACAAGATGAAACAAATGAACATAAAAGGGCCCAGAACACTACCCTGTGGGACACCAGAAATCAAATCCAAAAACTCACTCCTCTTCCCATCAACAACTACACATTGACGTCTGTCAGATAAAAATTGACTAATTACCGCGAGAACTAAACCACCAATACCAATAGCAGCTCAAGGTGATTCACGCGATCAAAAGCAGCTCTGAAGTCAAGCTGTACCAACCTTCCCTCATGACCCCCATCAAGAGCCAGCTGCAACACATGAGAAATGTGAAGCAGAGCATCACAAGTTCCCAAGCCCTTACGAAAACCATACTGTGTTGGGGGAAGGACACCCTGATTTTCAAGAAAACAACCCAATCTCGACGCAACCAACCTCTCATAAACTTTCGACAAAACAGGTGTGATCGAGATGGGTCTATAATCAGAAGTACGGGATGAAACCGAGTCCTTCGGAACAGGCGTCACATGGGCGACACGCCAGCACTCCGGAAAAGAGCCCAGCCGCAACATTTGACGGAATACGGAAGCAAGCGGGGCTGCGAGCACACCAGCCACCCTCCGAAGAAAGAAAGGAATTATGGGCATTTATCGGATGTTATCGGATGCCTTTCACTATTTGCCCATATGCAGCCGAAAAATGCCTATAATTTCTGATTTTGCATTTTGCGAAAGTGATGCTGTATAGGCCTCAAGCAGAGTGAGGTACCCAAGTGTCTACGTACTTATCTTGCTAACTTACGGGCTGTAGGTTGACACGAGGACTCTATATTTTAGACAATTATACACTGATGACGGATTGTTCGTGATCCGAAACGCTTGTTTTCAACAATAATAGTGACCACGTTGATTCTTTTTATTCGTCCGGACGACTAGATTCTTACGCAGCAAGAAAATAATTTTGAAAAAGTGTCAAAGCGGGGGAAGGAATTAATTCAAGACTGAATATTAGATTCCTTGTAAATCAGCCTACTTTATTTCAAAGCAAGCATTTACTTAGAACGTCGAGACGTTAAAGTAGGTGATGCCAATATTACCACCAGTGAATCAATCAACTTTAAGCAGGAAAGTTTTATTTAAAACAAAAGAAGTAATGCGGACATCACTAACACTGGGCGTCAACTGAGCTGACTGCTACCCAGTCACTGAGAAGAAAATTACTTTTGCATCAGCAAAAAAGGCCGTTCACTTTTCGTATGCAAATGCAAAGCTACCGGTGACAACGATGACCGTACCGCACCTGCTGAATATTCATCCAACTTGCAACCAAACCCATTAATTCAAATATCTTAACAGAGGATGAACACAATTTCAGCGTAGGCCATCACTCGGCTGGCGCACAGCCTGGTATAAATGTTAATCAGACGTCTAACTGGAATGCAACGGGACTGTAAATATAATTACGTGGCTGCAAAAAATATATACATTTAGAATTCTTAATTGTAAAAGAAACGGTTGTGGTTAAGGAGGAAGCGAAGGACTTCTCTTCTTAGTTAAAAGAACACACACATCTATATACTCATAAAAGTCTATAAGTCAGATAATCTTGTTTGTGTGCTTGGTTGTCACGGTACACGCAATCTTTGCCACTATAAATAGAGAATAAATAAATAAAGAGACAATAGGTTTCGCGATATGATTTTAGTGATCCAATGAGTCACGGGCAGTCTAGCATATTATAATTGTATCAGAATATTATTGAAAATATTATTATATACTTGCGAGCATACGACCTAATGTCTGTGTATGGTATAATCGACCAGTTGGTTTATCTAAATCTCGGTTTCGTTTGTCGAGGCTGTCTTCTCCTGAGAGCAAGAAATTCAGCCATTTATCGAATAGAAGTCATTTATGGCGCTGAAAGCATAGCCTGCGTAGGTTACTACCGAAGATACGATCATTTAGCAGATTTTTAAAGTAGTACTACCATTCGTACGTTTTCTAACAGCGCTAGGGTGGAGGGGGGGGGGCAATAATAAGCGAAACTCATATTCCCAGGTAACTCACATCAGTGTAACGTCCTGGTAAGCTCATGCACTCTCACATTTTGCATTAGGGTGACGCAAATAAGTGCATCAGCATTAGCATAGCAATAAATTCCAATTCCCGCAAACAAAACAATGGACCAGAAGAACCAATAGAGAAACAGAGGCGAGCGCATCAAAATGCAGCAGAGGGTCGGTATACGAGCCCAGCATGGCATACCTAAGAGCTGGACTGGGATCCCTGCTTGCTCGCTCGCCAGAGGCGGTGTCTGGTGAAGTGTTTTTCTTCGGAATAAATATAAAGTTTGTTTAGTTTGGCCCTGACCTGCAGGTTTTTTTTTTTTGGAATAAGTTAAAATTGCTTAATTTACCCTGACTTTGAGGGCTTTATTAGAATAAGTTAAAATTGTTTAATTTCGCCCTGACCAGCAGGTTTTTTTTTTTGGAATAAGTTAAAATTGCTTAATTTGCCCTGACCTTGAGGGCTTTATTGGAATAAGTTAAAATTGCTCAACTTGCCCAGACCTTGAGGACTTTATTGGAATAAGTTAAAATTGCTCAACTTGCCCAGACCTTGAGGGCTTTATTGGAATAAGTTAAAATTGCTTAATTTAATCCTGACTTACAGGGCTTTATTGGAATAAGTTAAAATTGCTTAATTTGGTCCTGACTTACAGGGCTGTATAGGAATAAGATCAAAATTGTTCAATTTAAGTCCTGTCCTAGAGGGCTTAAATTGAATAAGTTGAAAATTGATGGAATGAGTTGCCCTGACCTACAGGGCTAGCCTATATTGAAATAATTTAAGTAGCGCTTAATTTGGCTTTGGCGTAAAGGGCTTCATTAGAGTAATTCAAAAATTGCTTATTTGCACCTTGACCCACGGGGCTTTATTGGAATAAGATAAAATTGCTTTATTTGCCCTGACCTACACACTTTCTCAGCCACGACCAAAGCTAGCTCAACTATTCTCTGCTATGGCGCTTCTACCGAAGCTATAATACTGTATATAGTGGTGAGACTAGTGTCTGTCCGTCAGTCTCTATGAACCCAACGCATGAAAATGAGCTCTATTCATAACACAGCGATCTTTAAAAGAAACCCTTTGGCTGCTCTATTAAAATACGGGAGACCTCGCTGAAGACAAGTGAGATACAAAACCTTCAACGTTTGGTTTATTTACGGAGCCATGCTGTACGAAGTGAGACATTAAAGCAATTAAAGTGTTCCAGACATACGCTGGATTTCATGTCAACTGGCTCACTGCTGATGAGAATACGCGATCCTGCTCACAGAATTTTGAATAATGTTCACTTCCCCCACTCTGTGCTTTTATTTCTGCTGTGCAGTGCACTGTTATCACGTTGAAACACAAATCTCGATGTGGCACACACAAGGAGAGAAAAAAATCAAATAGCTAAGCAAACAATGGTGAAACCTAAATATATGGCATTGTTAGCAAATGTCTCTTTTGTAAGGAGAAAATTATCCGCTCGCTAAGCCAACCAATACAAAAGCAATCGAAGCTCTCATATAGGTTCATGATGGGTTTTTCCTATAGTGACGTCACATTGGTGAGATAGAGTAAAAAAAAATTCTTTAGTTCTTTGCTGGTAATTACTTTCGCAGGAATAACATTATGGCAGTCACTGAATATAGTTATTGGCCCGGCTGTGGGTTCAGATTATCTCCAGCTCTACCGGACCCCATAGCCTATGTCACCTGAAAGGCTGACGAACTTAGCCCAGATTATTAGAATGAATAAAGCAGCTTTTTGTCTTATGAATAGCTCTGCTTGAACTTTCATTGATGAGTGCGGTTATCCTTAAGTTTGATATAGTCTCTGGTCTCGAGCACAGTCCCGTGCAAGCAAGAGACGGCAGCCTTATATGGCCACGAAGAAGCTCCCCAGCAGGGAGAAGAAGAGCAAACTTTTGTATGCCTTATGGCACCGCAACGGCCGGAACAAAATGAAAAATTTTCTTAAGAGTTATTTCCCTTTTGGGTTGGCGTTTGTAATGCTAAGAAAGTTGGTCCCTGTGGAGATGAAAAATAGAACGAGATATCGCAAATTGGTGAAAGGGCGCCTCGAAATATCTTTGAAAGCGATGATGTTATAACAGGTCAGTGGTATACGGTGATGCAATGAAGTATGTAGCTACTAAATATGGTAATTACTTACATGCTAAGTTAAATATATTAAAGCTCTACGAGATTTTGTGATGTGCAACGCGTGTGAACTTAGTTAGAATGACAGGGAAAAATTCGTCCAATTTTACAAGTAAACAACTGACGCGATAAACATGAAGAAAAAACCAACAGATCTCGTACATTGTGAGCTATCGTAGAGTATATGAGGTTAAATAAATTTATATACATGTATTATTGAGCAACATTAAATGAAGGAATTATAAATGTGTTTGCTCATTAGTACTTCCATAACTGCCAGTCACTAACAGCACCTTCAGTCACTACCTGTCACTAACATGTTGAAGACACAAGCAGCGAATCTGTCATCTCCCGTTATTAACAGCACATCTAGTCAGTACTAGTCAATAACAGCACTTTTAGTCACCAACCGTCACTACCAGCACGGCTGCTGTAGTCACCACCCGTCACTATAAAACACTACATCTAATATTATAACTCACTAACACCATATCTAGCACTGCCCGGCGCTATCAGCACAGCTAGTCACCACCCACCACTACATAACAGCACAGCTAGTCACCATCACTCACTGACAGCACAACTAGTCACCATCACTCACTAACATTGCAGCTAGTCACCATCACTCACTAACAGCACAGCTAGTCACCATCACTCACTAACAGCAGAGCTAGTCACCGTCACTCACTAACAGCACAGCTAGTCACCAACCGTCACTTCATAACAGCACAGCTAGTCACTATCTATCGCTTCATAACAGCACAGCTAGTCACCACCCATCACTTCATAACAGCATAGTTAGTCACCATCACTCACTAACAGCACAGCTAGTCACCACCCATCACTTCATAACAGCATAGTTAGTCACCATCACTCACTAACAGCACAGCTAGTCACCATCACTCACTAATAGCACAGCTAGGCACCATCACTCACTAACAGCACAGCTAGTCACCATCACTCACTAACAGCACAATCACCAGCAAGACAGTGAACAGCTCCCACCAATATTTACTCAGTTAAAACGCTTGTGGCAACCAATCGCTGGCTGTCATAGAAGATCAACAGTTGGAGTAAACACAGGCCTGCCTCTCACCCCTACGCTGCAGAGTGTGCTCTAATTGCACCCTTTCATAAAAACCCTAACACTGTCCGCAATATTAATGCCGATTTTTCATGAAACACAGGAGCACATTTTAAAGTGGCAAGGGCAGCCAGTAGGACACAGTTGCTCTGTTTGTTGAAAAACTAGAAATTAGTTAAATTCATATTAGAAATTGAAGTTAAATTCATATTTAACAGTTAAAGGACAGACGAAATTTTGCGCTGCATAACACGATTGGTTCAGTTCACGTGAGAGCCACAATTTCCTTTCAGTTCATAAATGTATCTCCGCTTAACTTAATGATAGGCTTCCTTATTTAATGTAAATACTGAAAATGATGGGCTAAACATGTAAATATTTTAATGCACATTTGTATAACATACCTGTGCATTGCACAATGCACAGGTATGTTATAGAAATAAATTCAGCTGATACAGTTACTCTCCCAAAAGCAAGGACTGTCGGGGTTGCTTGGCAGTCGTGATCTCTCAACCTGCAGCATATACAAAGCAGTTAATGTACAGATCGATGCTTTCTAAATTCACAAACATAGACAACTTACAATATGCAATAGGTTTTCTTAGACTATATCTCCTTTATGCGGAATAAATTGTAGCATAGACAACACCATACATTGACTGGACACTGAAATCGGGCCTCTCGCAATTGGGCCTGGAGGCCGATTTACGGAAGTGTTAGTAAAATGAGTTCTAATAATCACAGAGACCTCAAACAAATTAGCTTATTCATCGTACCATAAGGAATGCATTGCAGAGCAAGGAATCTAAATTCACAACCATATTTATTGAATAAGCGATTTATATCATACATTCGTACATCAAGAATAATTGAAAATCCTTCATAATTTCTACGAATAATAAAATTTTATAGAAAAAATTGGCTCGTAGATACTACAAGTAATGTACTTTAATATTACATACAATTGAGTTTTTTCAATAACAGATTTGAAGCAATAACCTCAGGAATTGATGTGTGTAGAGCATTCGGTAGACCTCATTCCAATAGCCGCAACAAAAGGCAGGTTAAGAAAACTCAGTAACGCTGAAAAAATTAATTAAAACCACAGTAATACTGCATAGGTAGCAATGCACTTAAAATGCATATTTAACTATGAGATGAAGATACCAAGACACCCGGTAAATTAAATCAAAACATACCAATTTAGAGCTGATACAACCCTTTATTACTGGAACCATCTAAAGCTACAGATCGTGATTTCAATATCATTTCACATATCTGCCTAGGTATATTACACCAGTTCGTGGTAGCCTATATTATAACACTTCATGGTTTTCTATGTTGCCTTACTTTTTTGTTGCTAGAGTTAAATCACTTAATGAGTGCTTAGAATATACCCCTTCATGGGTGCTTACGTTGGGCTACATCACTGCATGGGTGCCTGCGTTACATCACTTCATGATTACCAACATTACCGTATATCATTTACTGGATGACTAGGTTTTATCTAGCCATGGTTGCCTAAGGTAAATGACTTCTTGGTTGCCAAGTTAAATGCCTTCATGGTTGCCGGAGTTGAATCACTTTACAGTGGCTTACATTACATTACTCCAGGGCTGCCATTGATATAGCACTCGACAGCTTAAAAGCTACATCACTTCACGGTTACCAATGAAATATCACTTCACAGCTGCCAATGCTAAATCATTTCATAGGTACCAAAACTGCATCATTTCATTACTGACAAGCTAGCTCATTTCACGGCTGCCAATGCTATATCACTCCACTGCTGTCAATCCTACATCACTTCATGGCTACCAGTGCTTTATCATACAGATCACTGTATGGCCGTCAATGCTATATCACGTCACTGCTAACAATGATATATCACTTCACTGCTTCCAATGCTAGATCACTTCATGGCGGCCAAAGCTTTATTACTTCACTGCTTTCAAGGCTTCATCACTTCATGTCTGGAGCTGCTCCAACTCACCCTTCAGCTCTATCGTCAGTTCTTAATTTCTCGCTTAGTCCGTATACCAAATAAATTTCATTACCATTTCCATCAGCTGTGTACTTGGCATTTAAATACAAATTGAGCATACCATGAGTTTGAGAAGCTTCTGTTTTGCAATATGAGACTTTATTTTACAAACTATTACGAAATAATTTTACTCTACTGCAAATATCAAAGGATGTCATATACAGTTGTTTTATGTAATTACACTTCAAGCCTTAAGATTTTTGTGAATTTCTTGAGAAGTTATTACAAGTATGTACAGGTTTGCCAGTCATAAATGAATGCAAAAGAATTAGGTGAAATAACCTAAACAAAGTATGAAAAAGTAATGGGAGAACATATAAAAATGCGTCGGCGGAACCGTGCAGTCAGGCCCAATTGCGGGACCAAAATCTGCCTTAAGGACATGGGTCCAGTCAATGTATGGTGTGGTCTATCATTGTAGCCTAGTTACACGAAACTATAAAACTAAATATCAATCAAATGGAATGCTGCCATTTGTCAGACACTTCACCAGCTCATGTTCACGCTCCACTCAGATGAAAAGGAAATATAAGGGACGTTTTTAAGCACTCAAACAAAAACATTCGAGACCCTCGTTTGGCAGCCAAACAGGACAAACGGACTTCTTTAACAGCGATTTTGTCCTTTGATACGCAGAAGTTTTGATGTCGTGTGCAGTGAGAACACAGCTCTTACTCAGAGCTGCGAAGCTGCAAATGAATGAAAAAAGGATGAGCAGAAAATGAAGTTGGAAAAGTAGGCAGCGAAAAAGACTGAGAGAAGGCCCTGAACTTTGATAAAGTGAGTGCTTGAAAAAAACGTACAGGTTAGGAAGATGTGCTGAAAACGCGTATGACGAACATTTCTGGGAATACCACATCCGAAGAAAAGTGCAAATCTAGTGTACAAAAAGCTACAATCAGCAAAATCTATATGCAGGATATAGACTTGGAACAAACGAGTTTAAAATCTCTCTAACAGTAATATATAAGACAAAAAATAAACCAGATATTACAAACATTTCCCAGCTTTATCTAAAAGAAGAGACACGTACGGTAACAGAGAAGTCTCGACAGACAAGGTAAAAAGACTAGGGACACAGTGAAAAAGAAACGCGCACAGAGGGAACCCTTTCATGTGCTCTGACTGAAGTGATGCAAATGACAGGAACTGAGAGAATAAACGCAAAACTTGGAGATTCGGGAAAGATCGCGCTGGGAGTGTGGACGATAACAGCGAACCATGAAAGAAAATGCTGGATTCAAAAGAGACATGAAATTTTAGTAAAGACACACCGAAATGATCAACACGAATAGGATATCATGTAACGTATGAAGCCAAAACAAAGGCATATGTCGAGACAGATGGATATAATTAATATAAACGAACACACTGAGCGGACACAAAATTACCGCAATGCAATACGAATGTACCCAAAAAACGTAAAAAGAAAGTGACTCCAGTATCTATAGGCACCTATGGCATCAGACCTAATGGAGTACAAGCAATACGTAGAAGATTAAAGGATAGCGACAGGACTAGCGTAAGAAGAAAAAAATCCGTTGGGCATGGACTAACTGCGGTGGTAAAACCAAAACCAGAGTACAGGGAATTTGAAAGTTGAACATAGATATCTCGTAGTAGAAGGGTGGGGTTACTTCATCCGAAACTGAGTTAAACGCATTCAGTGGATAAACATCGGACATAAACCTTCTCTGTGAGAGCGGCGGTAAGCCAGCAGAAACTGAATACGTAGGTATTCAAAATATGCAACGACGCAACAGTGGCGCACGAACCCGTTGAATCTGATGGAGTGAAGCCAGGTAAAAATCGGGCATGTGCGCAACAAATAGAGTGAATACAAATGGAATGCATGGCGCTCGAACTCACTGCAGAGGCGTAAGAGAGGAAGGGACTCGGGTATGAACGCCATCTGAACGCGTGGCATAAAGAAGAAGGACTCGGACGGACCCCCGCGCCGGACATAAAAGGAAGCAGACAGTCGACACAACCGGCGCATCGAAGACAAGTTGCTGTGAAAGAGACCGGAGGTACAGCGCTCGATGGCCTTGCAAATTACACAAAACTGCCGCATGGAAGATGAGAGGAGGCTGTTCCTCACTGAAAGGCTTTATAAAAAGGAGAGAAAAAGCAGCGGTTGCAGACGGCCAAAAAGTCTTGTACACAAGAATTCTTTAGATATACTGTATTTTCTGTCGGCGAGAGCGTCGAGGCCAGAATCCCGCACAAGGTCGTTCGTGGGGACAAGATCCACTCTTATAGTTCAGTCTGGTGTCAATTATCGACGAGCTTTTGATATATTCACGGACTGAGAGGCAGTCCGTGGATATTACGTGTAACAGAAAAGTTTATGAATGTATATTTAGGAAAAGTAGAACACAGACATACTCTAGTTACCAGGTATTCATAGCTAGTTAATTTAAGTGTAAGTTAAGTGTAAATATTTATCTCAAATACTATAATAATGACCGTTTAGCATTTACATATCTACATATATGTCTATTTTACATTTATAGTATACCCAGCCGCCCAAACTGAAGGTGAAGACTACGTTGGTAGCTACTTATTCTTTCTTCACGCCCGTGGCACTGATCCTGTTGCGGAAATTTGTCCGCTGCACCTGTCAATGTGACCTTCTATTTAATAATTAAAATACGTGAGAGCGGAGATGTCACTTGGGTAGCAGAGTGCCCTCGTTAATGTAGTATGAAGAATTGACCCAAAATTACCTTTTTTAGACAATGAAAGATACAAAAAAATGAAGTAATAGAATAAGGCAATCACCTATTCAGGAATGAAACCAAACTAGAAAGGTATTCCGAGACCGTAGACATCCACCAAGCAAAGCAGTGCTTACAAAATATTTACATTGAAGCCGAATCCAGGATATTTTTATAATTGCCAAACACAATCATATGTATCACGTAACAATCCTGGCAGTACCTCTAAATGTCATGAAAATCCGTCGATAACATTTTGAGTTCTGGCTTGGCAAACAGAATGACGAACAAAAGGACAAAGAAAAGAAAAATCAACTAGAACGCCTCGTGGCGTAAGACCATCACCCGCGGGGGGAGCAAATTTCATCGCCATCATGTTTGATGGCCGGCTTATCCTAGTTTTTTGGCATGGGTCACATCGAGGACAGCCCACAGCAGAGACAAAGAGACATACAACCGAACCGTAAACGAAAACAGTAACATCGCTCTCGCTTCCTTCACTGGTGAAAATCATCACAAAAATTGGATCATTTGTTTATTGTAACATCTTCAACAGTTTCCATAAATTTCATGAAGAACCGTCCATAAATTTATGAGCAATATTGCTCACAAACAAACGAGGCAGACAAACAGGCAAGCGCACTAGAAGATCATCACCAACAGTTGGTCATATAGATTTTGCTCTTCGTATTATTTTTAACAATTCCTGCAAATCTCAAGAAGATCCGTTTGTAATTTTTGAAGTATGAGGAGAAGAAATTTCAGACAAGTTAATCATCTGCTTCTCCTTACTTTCTCAACAAAAGTTGTAAATTTCTTGAAGATACGTCCATAACTTTTTGAGTTATCTTTGTGACAGACAAACAAATAAGAAGACACACAGACTTTCACAAAAACGTTACCTCTTCAGCGAAGGTAATTGAAGAATGGAAAAATTTGAACTCCAGTCTGCCTACACTGTACATACAATTAGCAATGAAGACATTTACCTAAAGACACAAATTAAACACTACGAATAATGAACAATGGGAAGGACATCTACATAAATTGACAAATTTGGTGCGGCGAAAATAAAAAAATATTAGTGATTCACAATGTACGAGCACGGAATCGGAAATACCGAAGAAGAAATTGGAAAAACTTAGGGGGGGGGGGCACATTATCATTGCGGAAGATATCACTGTCAAGAGAGAAGCTAGCGTATTCAATATATTTACATAGCTGTTAGTTCAATTTTAGAGCGTCCGCTGAACTTACCATGTGTTCATGCAGCGCGAAGCACGATTCATGAAACACAAAAATGCATGTAAAATCGCGCCGTAAATAATAACATGAGTATTTTTCATTTAATAATTTGTAAAAGCATGCGTTACTTTTCGGGCCGACTGAAGTATATGGTTAGCTCGTACTGAACGATAGCCATTTCACATATGTTGAATACAGCGAAGGGAGGAGGTGGGATTTTTTGAAACGCAGGAAGGGGTGTACTGCATTACTGAAGTGGTATTGACGCTGCCCCCATCTTCTGATACTCTAAACTGGAGGTCGAGATGACTGGGACACCGAGAACGAAATCTGTGAATGGAGATTATACCGTGGCTCCTTATATCACCCAATGCAAAGAAATAAGGCCAACAACGTGAAAATGAAATCTTGGTATAATTTCTTTACCGTCATTTTTTTAGAGGGGGGGGGGAGCTGGAGAGTGGACTAGTGCTAATACGAGTTTAGAAATGGGGTGCTTTAAAAATGGGTGTCATGGCCAATTTTATTGGTAACTGTGGCAGAAATTCCACGTATAAATTGCGGCCATGCAGAACAAGTATAGAATGTAGCCATGTTTTCAAAACGTATCAAAGGTGCGGCGTGATAGTAAAAATGCAGCATTGTTGAAACAAATCATCAGTGGCGTCATTTTCAAATTTAAAACGGTGTGGATTCAAAGTATAACCTGCGGTAATGCTACAATAAGTAACGTATGAGTGGCGTGGTGTGAAATTGTACATCTGGCACTGTCACAATAAATCATTAATGGCGTGGCATGAAAGCTGATAAAGTGGCGGTGATGCAACAAATTATTAATGGTTCCGTTTCAAAATACACAACCCAGAGGCGTATACAAAATTTGTCAGTAGGTTGGATTTAAAGTATTAAACGCATCGATATTATAATAATTTATCAGTGAGGCCACAAGAATAGATGTCCAGTGAGGTTGGGATAAGAAATAACCAGGGAATAAATCTATCATTACGAGCGTTCTATCATCCAAACATTGGAGGGATCATCAAGAAGAGGCAACGCTTCATTGGTGGGATCATTTTTCGGGTTAGCCTGGCCTGACTGCCACGGTCATCTGTCCAAGGTGATGAATGGCGCGCCGGTCACACTCAGGAAATCCGGCTCTAGGCCACAGAATTTTCCCTATAAGAAGAGCTTTCTTAGGGGATTTGCTCTACGCCAGGACTTGGTGCGCATCGAAAGTTACTCAGAGAATTAGGGCAGCTTCCCTACAGGACGAACTCAGTGCACGGAGATGATGCCCTGACCTCCCTGCATCATCTTTGAAGGAGCGCGAACCGCTTGGGAAGGAATTTACTTTTTGAAGAATATAAAAACCGGTTATTCAAAAAGCTTCGGCAGTTATCCTATGAAACGAAATCAGTGTGTAGAGATGATACCGTGACCTCCTAATATCACCTCTGAGGGAGCAGAAACGTAGCGAGTGAAAGTTAATATTAAAAGAGTTCAGAGAGAGGTTAGTGAGAAACGAGGTTCGGTAAGTATCTTCTTCGCACGACGGACACGGCAGTCCAACATACCATGATTCTTGCGAAGTAGAATGTAATAGTAAGGGTATAATCAACATTTGGCACACACAGCGAAACTGCCTAGAGAATTACGGTAATTTCTTTACGCACAAAAATTAAGGCTTTTACAGCTGATCCCGCGACTTCCTTTGTCAAAGCTAGACCTGCTTCGCCGACAGGGTCTCCTACTCCACGCTCTAAAGAAAAGACTTACAGAAGATCTACTCAAACACTAACAGAAAGATGTTTCTATTACCATAAACCCAAATCAATTTGCAGGGAAGAATTTAGAAGAATTTAGCAATTGTAGGTTGGGCTGCTTTGGGGTACAGCAAACGAAGCAGATCAAATTTCAAGGCTCACATTGAGCGGCTACCCGTGCCGCTGCCTCAGTGTAGAGCAAAAGAAGTAGAGTTCATTTCATGGATCAATGTTAGCGCTACAGGTGCCGCTGCCTCAGTGTAGAGCAAACGAAGTAGAGCTTATTTTAAGGACAAAATTTAGCGGCTATACGTACCGCTGCCTCAGTGTAGAGCAAACGAAGTAGAGCTCATTTTAAGTACCAAATTTAGCGGCTATACGTGCCGCCGGCTCGGTGCACAGCCAACGAAGTACAGCTCATATTAAGGATCAAATTTAGCGGCTGTACGTGCCGTTCCACAAAGCCGCAGAAAAAATCTTGGTCCAATTCCTCGGCGAGAGTTGGTAGAAGGGAACGCGCGAGACTGACGGACTGAATGGCAACTTCTTCCGGTCTCAACAAATTAGGCGCTCGACCGGAAGACAAAATTTTCCGGCCAGTCTAAAGGAAACATTCAAGAAAACTGAAAAAGAATCAATTTTTTCGCGTAGCCATTGAAGATTTTGACAATATCGGAACTCGACTAGGATGGCGATTCAGTTTCCCTTGAAAAATGAGTAGTCGGGATAGGTGCCATATTAATACATAGCAAAAGTGCATGGTGCTACGTTCGAAATTTTATTAGTGATCCATTGTAAGGCACGGGAGAGATCTTCGTCTTTTTAACCGTTATAATATTGTTAGAGTGGATTGCAGTTACAATTCTAATCAGAAAACTCCGCGCTCGTTTATACGTAAAGAATTGACGATTCGGCGAACATATATGACTGGAAAAATGGAGTTTACCTGTAATTTAAATATAAAGAAGATAACAGAAAATGTAATTCACTTAAAGTGAAACCTACACAACCATTTATTTTGCATGCTTTCAGTGCTAGAGTAAAAAATACTACGAGCGCTAATACCCGCAGAAAAAATTATAATTGAATTAAAAATGAAAGGGCGATTATATGGCGGAATCGAATATACCCTAAAATCTTAAAACTTACCCGTAATGCAAACCAGCGAAATGTTGGCTAAGCAAAACAGTTGTTTTCTGTACAGAGTCACGAGCAAGATACAAGATGCCTCTCGTTGTCTTCACTAATGTGTTACAGTTTTCTACTCGATTCGCGGTCACTCATGATGCGAGATATTCTTCCAGCGAGGTTCCGCTGTACTACAACAATATAAACTTGCCTTAGGTACTTGCACTTATATATGAATGCATGTGAAAATAATCAGCCTGTTAGACGGACCAAGAATTTAATGGCCCTTACTCATAAGGTTACGTGACGCAAGGACTCGTTCTGCTAGCCTGCTAGCACCCTAGTTGAAACACAGGAACCTAACCTTACTCACCTCGCCTTTCACAGGCTATAGCCGAGTCGGTTAGAAAGCTCCTTGGTAGAGGGTTGTTAGTCGAGGTGGTTCGTCAGGGCGGTTGGCATCAACACCAAAAATTTTTTGAAGTATTAATTTGTCGGTAATCATGGTTTTCCGTTCCGTTAAGTTCAGAGAGTTTAATTAAATAAAAGTTTGTATTTCCGTACAATTCTTTTAGCTTCATGTGAGCTTTATAGTACGAGGACCGTTAGACGTACCAGATTCTAATACGTCTAACTAACGTTTGGCTCGTTTTTGCTCGTTAACGAATATTCGAGGACATCTAATAGCTCGCATCCAAATATTGCGTACCTAGCCCTCAAAAATGACGGCAATGTAATTTTGATGGACATTTCAATTGTCCTGGCTGGCAGTATTGGCTTTACTGAACATCTGCATCATACATGCATGGTTAATCTTTTTTTATTCAACAAAACCTGTGATCAGAGCCAACATAAGCTCAGGGTAGCACACTCACCCTCCAGCAAGATGAATTCAAAGTTTTAAATACGGTAAAGTCAAGCAGCCTCAAGAAAAAGAGTTCAGTGCAAAAAAATTCAGCGTTCCAGGGAGTCGTTGCTAAATATTAACTATTCACATCGTTGATGGAGTAGGCTAAGGGGTTCAGTTTTTGTGGCTGAACCTTCTTTGTCGCCCCTTGTTGGTCCCGGTGGGGGTATCATTGCTTATCCTTTACCTAGGGTGGAGCTCTTGTCGGCTCCCATTGACGGGGAGCACAGCAAAGATGTGTTGTCATTGCCTCATGGATGTCACCCTGAACCTTGTTTAACCTCTTTGGCATTTAGATGTGGTACAATCAAGGTGCTGCTCGAGGGCCTTGATCCTTATGGAGATGTGGATCCGGTGGGCACGTTTCCTAGATCTGTTTTATAAGCAGCTTGGTGACGTTCTCGCCCCTACGCTTGGAGTGATCTTTCAGCGTTTGATACGGCTAGGGAATTTTCCCCAATGTTGGCGTACTGGGAATATTACTCCCATTCCCAAGGGTCCAGCGTCGACCCATGTCGCCAACTACCGACCTACAGTATTACGCTGACGCCCATTTTGTCGATGGTGTTCGAGAAATTGGTAGCTCGTAAGCTTGATCGTTTTGCTGAGGTTACGGGTTAGCTGCCTGCTGGTCAGTTTGCGTACAGCACTGGTTTGGGTTGTTGTGACGCATGGTTGTTGGTGTCACGCTATTTACAGTCTACGCTCGATTGCCAGTCTGAGGCACGCCTTGTACAGTTGGACTTTACGCGCAGCGTTTGACAGGGTCAACAACAGGGGTCTATTATACAAGCTTGAGTCTTTTCGTGTGGGTGGTAGGGTTCTGTCAATTATTTGTGATTTTGTTTTTGGGCGAACGCAGAGCGAGTCTGTTGACGGCGTTTTGAGTGCCGCGGTGGAGTGTGGCGTCCCTCAGAGTATCGTACTTGGCCCCCTGTTGTTAGTTCTGTATCATAGTGATATGTTCTCTTCGCTGGAAAACACTATAATAATAATAATAATAATAAGTTTATTGAAACGTGAAGAACAATACAAACAGTATCAAATGTAGAATATGAAGCAGTAACGCTAGTAAAGTAGGCATCACGTGTCATACCCATGGCAATGGGAATTATTTAGATGCCAGTATCATACGACATAACTGTACGATGCGAACATAAATTATGTTGGCAATATGGAAAGATCACCTATCATGTAGCACAACAAAGCGAATTACTTCAGGTATAG
>LQNS02276481.1:10357162-10377154 GCA_001587735.2 Parhyale hawaiensis | reverse complement strand
TTTTTGTATAAAATCTATAACTGTCCCAGTCATCCACTGTCTGAGTTTCTTCCGGATCCATTTGTTCGGGTGAGGTATACTCGGCGGACTCGTGCTCTACATGAGTTTGCCTTGGAACTGTTACGATGCCGTACGGGCCAGTATTCCTGTTCGTTTTTTCCATCGTGTGTAGATGCTTGGAATGGTCTTGATGGCTCTGTCTTTGCTGATGCTGGTATTGGCGGCTTTAAACGATCTGTACACAGAGTTGTTCTGTGATTTCGGATCTTCTTTTTTTTATTCTTTTGTTTTCTCCACCCGCTGGGCTGGTTATGTGGGGGTTTGTTAACCTCATGGAGTTTCTCCGTTCCTGCGTCGCCAGTCTGGTGTGATTTAATAATAATAATAATAAAGTAGAGAAAGAATACAAAAACAGCGAGTAGAAAGGCGAAAACGAAAAGTAAGAAAATTGGCACATGAAAGAAAGGTACCTGGAAGGTGTAGCTAAAAATAAGGTATAGAATTGAGTGCTCCAGCGAGCTCTCCTCTCTTGTAACCGAAGGTTAACGAGTTATACCTTACTCTACTTTGCGGACCATCGAATGTCATTTACCTTAGCCAAAAATCCCGAAAATGTTATTCTCCAAGTAGAACTCACTGGACGCATACCTACTGAAAGGGCTAGATAAACCATCAGCAAGCGGCTACGTGTATTGTGGGTTTAACTCGCTGTGCAACATGCGAAGTGGCATGCTTTACGCATGGCATTTACACAACTGGGGATGAGAATTAAGGATTCCGCCCCAGGGAAATTGGAGGTATCGAATAGGAAAATTGAGACAACAAAAATAGTGTGTCTTAATGGTTGATGCATACTATTCAGATTGCTGTTATTTGGACACGAACTTGAGAGAGGGAGTGTTATTATCGTAATGGTGAATGTGTGGGTCACGATACGTTCAGCTAGATGAATTATACTGGACGTTAGTATGAGCCTCGATAGATACAACGAGGGACTTGAGCGAGGAAGACAAAAAGAGATACAGTACGTCGATAGAATTGTGGAACCCATGCACGAGTGTGTTCACGTACGTAATCATCGCGCACGGGAAAAGCCAGACGAGAATGAAGAGGAAAAACAGAACAAAATATTAGTAGGAGCATGAAAATTAAAGGCACGCAAAGTAAGAAGTCGCGAAGGTCTGATGAAGGCAAAAGTAACCTTTGGGTTCCTGCAGTAACAGGATGAGAATTACAATGCGAAGACAACAAAAAATAGGCAATAGATTAACTCAATGCAATCCTACATCTACAATGAAGACACCGTCTTGAGTTAGATAACAAATATCAACAATACATGAACGGTTGAAATTTACAAACAGTAACGAAAAAATATCGTAGAAGATTATAATTTGAATAAAATAAAAATAACTTAAATAATAAAAACATAAATTAAATACCATAAAGTCTGCTGGAATATATACATTCATTAATAAATTAGCATTACTGACATTGGTAAAATAAAGTATATGGAGTAAAAAAATGAGCCTCACATACAAGGTCATTAAGTAGAATTAGGTGAAAATAAAATGAAAACTTCGTACAAGCCAATCAAGTACATTCAGGTGAACAAAAAATAAACACTATAGATACATTACACAATAATTCGTAGCACAATATATGGCAATTCGAAATAATACACGACAATATGTATACAACACAAAAAAAAACAGTAAACAATATGTACTTACTGTGACTAAAGCGACAGCGACAGATTGAGCAGCACACGAAACACATACCACAATATATATAGATAGTCACCCATCTGACTGCAGTGCAGTGGACACAGTACAAAAGGCTAAACATGCAATGTAAGAGACAGGAATGTAATACAGATAGTGGGAATGCAGCAGAAATGGTAAAAGCCTGATGCAAGGCAAGTGAGTCAAAACAATCTTTATGATATCGTGTGCCCGGACTTTTGACGGGAGCGTTGAATGGACAACTGCTCTATCTGCGAAAAGACTCATGGTCAGCAATACAGAAAGAATAAAATACCTACGCAAAGAGATAAAATACAACAATTATGCAGCACCGTAGAACAAGCAACAAAGTACCACCCACACGAACACGCAGTAGTACAAATGGCACCAGCAGTACTACGTATTAGTGTACTGCAATAGGTACAGCAACAAAAGACACACTAGCTAGCACAATATAGCACACTACACTACAACAACAATAGAATATAGTTATTGCTTTGCAGTAACACAATTGAAGAAATTATGTGAAACAACAAAACACAGTACAACGCTAGACAGCGAACCAGTAATACAATACAGTACATTTTGTTATACGCACACATGCAGTTAACCAAAGGACACCGAAAATAGCATTCCAACACAATACTGCTGTACAGCACAGTACAGTGAAATATTAACACAAGCACACTACAGTACACATCGCTCTGCACATACCCATCCAAATACATACCTACAGCAACACAGCGTACGTAATACTCTATACATAACATGGTGCAACGAAGTGGTAATAAAGTACAGAGTGTTTTGCTACACGCACAAACACAACTGAACCAAGAACACGACACAATACAACAAGACTACAATAGCACACCGTAGGACCATAGAGAAATACGAGGGTCCTCATATCGACCTATCGATTACGGCACCTCACGGCCGCACGGCCTCCATCGAAATATCGACCATAGGATCTCTACCCGCAGCGGCGGCGGGATTTGCGTGTCCTTTATAGTTTAATAGCAATGGGGTCACCATGAAATTAATACCATAGTACAAGGTGGAATACACACGGCATGCATCCGCTGATAACGTTGTGTACTCTCGGACGGACAGGGTCTAAAAAAAAAGTTTTATTGACTACCTCAGAAACGCAGCACTTAGATGGTCGAAACAATTGCAATGATGCATACGACTTTGTAATTATTGCGGTAGCTGCCTATTATAATCATCATCATTATTGTTATTGTTATTATTCAATATAGTTAGGGCCTTCCTTCTCACCTAATACACTAGTAGTAGTGGAAATTTTACTAGCGCTTCAGTGGCACGCTGCCTATATCGTGCCGACATGACACACTATGATCCAAAGGTAATAAAAACGAAGAGGCATGTAGAATGTAAGCAAACGGATACCCAAGCATAAGGTGTTCCCTCTATGGACCAGCTCGAATGGGTACAGTAAGTTTGGAAAGAAGAGAAAGAAGAGCGTAGCAAAGCACCATTAATAAGAACATGAAAATGGAAGGAAGCACTGCAGGCAGGGAAACAAAGAGTTCCAAAAGGCCTAGCAAAAGTTGCAGTAACCTATAGTTGGGTGGCCCGAGGTGTAATTCTGTAAGTAATAAAGTACCTTGCACACCATGCACGACAACATGCATGCAGTGGCAGTATTATGTCCTAAATATGTTTCTATCCTACACCCTGTGCGCACTCGTCTCCAAAACTGCACACACGATGGCGGAGGCCTGTTCCTGAAAACCTATGTTAATTTTCCAATTTCATTTACAATAATGACCATTCCTCAAATAAGCACAGCACTCGCCCATAGAAGCGCGCGCACTTAACAGTGGGACCAAGTTTTTCGCTACAACTGATGGCTGTAAAGTGGCACGGAGGAAATCTGTGTCACCATTCGACCTTACAATGGTTAATTATCGTTAGAATAATTAATATCGCAGTAGTAACACCTAGATATGGCTCCAACCACTATATGCCATTGCAGTCGTGAAGGCTATCGCCAACACACAGAATCCAATTTCGCGGTAGTTCCAGAGCCGAGCTCTAATAGCTCAGATCGAAGCAGAAGCCTCGCAGCGATGAGTTAGCAAAATTGTCCATTTTCACCTGCAGGCTTGAGGCACACGTACAGATATGAACACTCACACGTTCTACTTCACAGAAGGCAACACATCACTCGCCCTACTGCATCTGTACTTTTAAATTAATACTTCCAGTAGCTAAGTGCAGAGGTCGCTGACTCGCTCAATATCCAGAGAGCGCAAGTTCATGTCCAAGGCACGGAAGGAAAAAGATGCTCGGACATATCTAGCAGCAGTAATTCTTTCACTCACAGTCATTGGGCACCGAGCTTGAGGTCAGGAGGGCGCAGTTGTCGATCGAGTCTACCGTGAATATAGTGCGCCATAGTTCAAACACTCTGCGGTCTACTGTAGCCGTCTTAGTGAGCGTTACCTGCAGCACGAGAAAGTGTCTGTGGGTTTTCTAGTAGGGCGTACGGTCAAGGCGATTTTACCATGTACCTGTAATGCTGCAATGTCGGAGAAGTTATTACGTGAAGTAAGCATGTCAAGAATGACGTCGATATGAGATTTATCATTTGATGATAATAAATTGAGTCATAAAAATTCTTCAATTCTTTCTCAATAACACTAACATTTTAATCAAAAGTTGTACAGCAGTCCAGCGGTAAATAATTTAATTCTCAACAGATATATACGCACTTCATAGTACTGATACGCAGTATCAGTCAGGCTTTCTGACACTGTCGCTTACAATAAGGTTATGAATTCAAGCCTCCCTGTCAGGCAGGCAAGTTCTTCGCAGCGCTTGACATCATCACTCAGCAGCTGGTCTGCGTGCTGCTGCGGAGATACTGACCTTTACTAGAGATGGGGAAGGTCGGGGGCGCAGATCTGTCGCCAGGAGCCCGTCACCAGCGCCATAGCTCTTGACGATCTTTGTTCAGCTACAGCCGATATCTACAGCACGAGCTAGTGCGCGTGAGTTTCCTCAGTTTGGGTGAGGTCAAGTTGGCCTTACCTTTAAGCTTACAAGCAGTATGGTGAATATGGCAGTTATTCCTTCTACGCCTGATTTATTTTCTGATGCATGATAACATTGTCTAATGGTAATGAAAACCGAGTTGGTGGACATATAATATTATAAAAATGTAATTCTGTGATTTTCTGACCGACGCAAATAGAATCCATATTTCTTACACGTAAAGTATTTTCTTCAAATGTTATGCATTTGTTTAACACCATAGCGTCTTCCTGAGATACTCTATGTGTGTAATCAGTATAACTTACACTAATAAATATCTAGAGAATACTTTTAATTGAGCGACTAAAGGTGTAAGTTAGTGGGGCCATACTCACTAGAAGGCGAAGACGATGAAGCGCGCTTTGTTAACCTTTAACTTTATCAATACTAAAAAAAACAAGGCCAACCCGTACATTGCAGCTAGCAAACCACTCCATGCAACGGATCAGCGGTATTGAAAATGCAATTTCTTGATAATTCCCCAAAAATAGCTTTGATGTTGTGTAGACAGTATTCAACATCAATCCTGAAGGAGTTAGTGTTTAGTAATTTTAGCATTTAGTACCAATTTTAGTACTAATACGCACACAGGCAGAAAAGGGGATTAAATGTTCCATAGTGCGTACCAGACACGTCATGTGAGACTTCGGAAGCTCAACACAATCGGCAAGCCGTATATCCAGCAATTCTAGCTGTTCATTTAATTATTTTCATGTTCGTCATAGTACTCCATATTAATTTTGCTAATGAAAGAAATTATTTACTACGCAAAGTATTCAATCCTATCCCAGGGATGTCAGGTCGATGGATGTTGCCAAAATCTCCAGTGAAAAACCGCACACAATAAATTACATTCCGAAAACGCTGCAGTTTCCTATGCGCATAATTATGCATAAGTACACTGTCACTGCAACTAATCTAAACACATATAAATAATTCTTTTAGTCCCTATATAAATAACAACAAGATGCTTAGCTTCTTAAAGCATTCATGTGGGCCTCCGAACACGCCGTCTTCCACGTTCTTTCCTCACTAGTTTTTCAATTAAGAAAATTGTTACTTTTTTCTTTCTTGAAATCTTGAATCAAAAAAGCAACAAGCGTTGCAGGAAGAAAAAAAAGGCCCAAGGGGAACATTAATTAGCGCTTACACCGCTTCCGCAACTTTAAAGAAAATGGTCCATCGAGTTGAAGAGGCGAGGGTGGTTGTTGGCAGCATCGTGTTACGTAGGGCATAGTCAAGCTGGAGGTTCGGTTGAGGGTTGTAAAGTGTGTGTACGTTTTAAAAACAGAAAGATAGTTGTATGCGGTATTCCGTAACACGAGGCAGGGTCGGCGTGAAGGGAGTTAGTTATAGTTAGGAAGATTAAACCTCCGTTTCCGAGCAGAACGATATCACAGAGGAAAGAATAAGGGGCATATGGTATGTCAAGAAAAACGGGGAACCCATGCATGGAGGTGTTGCCACACAGGATCAAAGCGCATGGGAACAGCAAGTCGGGAAAGAAGAGGAAGAACAGAATAAAGCATGAGCAAGTAGGAGTATGAAATCGGGAAGGAAGCAAAGTTGGCACGAAAGAGAGACGTCCCGAAGTCCTACCCTATGGCTGAGGTAACCTACAGGGGCCCACTGAGGTTACATTGCCCCATAGAATAGGATGGACGAACCTAAACTAACCTAACCCTATGGCCTAGGATGGACGAACTTAAACTCACCTAACCCTATGGCCTATGGCCCATCCTATGCCCCTGGGGGGGGGGGGACTGAAGGGATCGATATACACAGATAATACCCAAAAAGGAAATGTTAAGGCGATTACCCAATATTATGAGATGCCATACTTGTAGACATCGAATATATATGCTTGTGAGTTAGCGTTAGGGTACGACAAGCCGTCAAGGGCCTTAGTAAATATTTCTGACCATGAGAATGATGATTTTGTGTCCGCAAAACGCAGGCTCACTGCCGGGGAGACAAACATGAAATGAACAAAGACATCGTCATGTGATGCTGTAGTTCCACATGCGATTAGTTGAAAATGCCAACAGTACTTTTAGTATAGGTAACACTGCAATTGTAAAATAATATGCGCACATGTAAAAAAGATTCTATACTACAAGAATTAGACCGAAGTGATGGAACTACACTTTAGAAAAGAATTCACTCCTCTATAAATTAACTTCAGTTGCCATTAAGCAACCAATAGAAGCAAAGCTGCCATGCATACGAGTAATCTTAAGAGAACCAAATAAGAGCATTTATCAATTCAAAATATTTTTTTTTAATTCTGTTGACAAAATTTACATCCTATCTCAATGAGTGTGATTTTCGTTTATCAGGAGCAGGACAATTTGAACTGCAAAATTCGTTCCACGTTGCAATAAACAGAAATATTTCCATATATGTCAAGCAACCACTTACGTGCGTTAAAAATTAGTCGAATCTGTACATGATGACGGCATATCTGTTGACACTAACGAAAGCCGGATATTTAATTCAATTTATTGGTAGTTTCGCCCAGACTGAAAGAAATGGATGCACCGGCATAAATAAGAAGCAATAGAATGCCTGGAAAATTCTTGGAAGAGCAGGAGATTCCCGAAAGCGTCTCGCTGGACCACTGCCAACGGGATAAATTAACGAGCGACGCGATCTGCTCCTCAGCCCACGCGCTGAGATTGCTCGTGTNTTTTTGTATAAAATCTATAACTGTCCCAGTCATCCACTGTCTGAGTTTCTTCCGGATCCATTTGTTCGGGTGAGGTATACTCGGCGGACTCGTGCTCTACATGAGTTTGCCTTGGAACTGTTACGATGCCGTACGGGCCAGTATTCCTGTTCGTTTTTTCCATCGTGTGTAGATGCTTGGAATGGTCTTGATGGCTCTGTCTTTGCTGATGCTGGTATTGGCGGCTTTAAACGATCTGTACACAGAGTTGTTCTGTGATTTCGGATCTTCTTTTTTTTATTCTTTTGTTTTCTCCACCCGCTGGGCTGGTTATGTGGGGGTTTGTTAACCTCATGGAGTTTCTCCGTTCCTGCGTCGCCAGTCTGGTGTGATTTAATAATAATAATAATAAAGTAGAGAAAGAATACAAAAACAGCGAGTAGAAAGGCGAAAACGAAAAGTAAGAAAATTGGCACATGAAAGAAAGGTACCTGGAAGGTGTAGCTAAAAATAAGGTATAGAATTGAGTGCTCCAGCGAGCTCTCCTCTCTTGTAACCGAAGGTTAACGAGTTATACCTTACTCTACTTTGCGGACCATCGAATGTCATTTACCTTAGCCAAAAATCCCGAAAATGTTATTCTCCAAGTAGAACTCACTGGACGCATACCTACTGAAAGGGCTAGATAAACCATCAGCAAGCGGCTACGTGTATTGTGGGTTTAACTCGCTGTGCAACATGCGAAGTGGCATGCTTTACGCATGGCATTTACACAACTGGGGATGAGAATTAAGGATTCCGCCCCAGGGAAATTGGAGGTATCGAATAGGAAAATTGAGACAACAAAAATAGTGTGTCTTAATGGTTGATGCATACTATTCAGATTGCTGTTATTTGGACACGAACTTGAGAGAGGGAGTGTTATTATCGTAATGGTGAATGTGTGGGTCACGATACGTTCAGCTAGATGAATTATACTGGACGTTAGTATGAGCCTCGATAGATACAACGAGGGACTTGAGCGAGGAAGACAAAAAGAGATACAGTACGTCGATAGAATTGTGGAACCCATGCACGAGTGTGTTCACGTACGTAATCATCGCGCACGGGAAAAGCCAGACGAGAATGAAGAGGAAAAACAGAACAAAATATTAGTAGGAGCATGAAAATTAAAGGCACGCAAAGTAAGAAGTCGCGAAGGTCTGATGAAGGCAAAAGTAACCTTTGGGTTCCTGCAGTAACAGGATGAGAATTACAATGCGAAGACAACAAAAAATAGGCAATAGATTAACTCAATGCAATCCTACATCTACAATGAAGACACCGTCTTGAGTTAGATAACAAATATCAACAATACATGAACGGTTGAAATTTACAAACAGTAACGAAAAAATATCGTAGAAGATTATAATTTGAATAAAATAAAAATAACTTAAATAATAAAAACATAAATTAAATACCATAAAGTCTGCTGGAATATATACATTCATTAATAAATTAGCATTACTGACATTGGTAAAATAAAGTATATGGAGTAAAAAAATGAGCCTCACATACAAGGTCATTAAGTAGAATTAGGTGAAAATAAAATGAAAACTTCGTACAAGCCAATCAAGTACATTCAGGTGAACAAAAAATAAACACTATAGATACATTACACAATAATTCGTAGCACAATATATGGCAATTCGAAATAATACACGACAATATGTATACAACACAAAAAAAAACAGTAAACAATATGTACTTACTGTGACTAAAGCGACAGCGACAGATTGAGCAGCACACGAAACACATACCACAATATATATAGATAGTCACCCATCTGACTGCAGTGCAGTGGACACAGTACAAAAGGCTAAACATGCAATGTAAGAGACAGGAATGTAATACAGATAGTGGGAATGCAGCAGAAATGGTAAAAGCCTGATGCAAGGCAAGTGAGTCAAAACAATCTTTATGATATCGTGTGCCCGGACTTTTGACGGGAGCGTTGAATGGACAACTGCTCTATCTGCGAAAAGACTCATGGTCAGCAATACAGAAAGAATAAAATACCTACGCAAAGAGATAAAATACAACAATTATGCAGCACCGTAGAACAAGCAACAAAGTACCACCCACACGAACACGCAGTAGTACAAATGGCACCAGCAGTACTACGTATTAGTGTACTGCAATAGGTACAGCAACAAAAGACACACTAGCTAGCACAATATAGCACACTACACTACAACAACAATAGAATATAGTTATTGCTTTGCAGTAACACAATTGAAGAAATTATGTGAAACAACAAAACACAGTACAACGCTAGACAGCGAACCAGTAATACAATACAGTACATTTTGTTATACGCACACATGCAGTTAACCAAAGGACACCGAAAATAGCATTCCAACACAATACTGCTGTACAGCACAGTACAGTGAAATATTAACACAAGCACACTACAGTACACATCGCTCTGCACATACCCATCCAAATACATACCTACAGCAACACAGCGTACGTAATACTCTATACATAACATGGTGCAACGAAGTGGTAATAAAGTACAGAGTGTTTTGCTACACGCACAAACACAACTGAACCAAGAACACGACACAATACAACAAGACTACAATAGCACACCGTAGGACCATAGAGAAATACGAGGGTCCTCATATCGACCTATCGATTACGGCACCTCACGGCCGCACGGCCTCCATCGAAATATCGACCATAGGATCTCTACCCGCAGCGGCGGCGGGATTTGCGTGTCCTTTATAGTTTAATAGCAATGGGGTCACCATGAAATTAATACCATAGTACAAGGTGGAATACACACGGCATGCATCCGCTGATAACGTTGTGTACTCTCGGACGGACAGGGTCTAAAAAAAAAGTTTTATTGACTACCTCAGAAACGCAGCACTTAGATGGTCGAAACAATTGCAATGATGCATACGACTTTGTAATTATTGCGGTAGCTGCCTATTATAATCATCATCATTATTGTTATTGTTATTATTCAATATAGTTAGGGCCTTCCTTCTCACCTAATACACTAGTAGTAGTGGAAATTTTACTAGCGCTTCAGTGGCACGCTGCCTATATCGTGCCGACATGACACACTATGATCCAAAGGTAATAAAAACGAAGAGGCATGTAGAATGTAAGCAAACGGATACCCAAGCATAAGGTGTTCCCTCTATGGACCAGCTCGAATGGGTACAGTAAGTTTGGAAAGAAGAGAAAGAAGAGCGTAGCAAAGCACCATTAATAAGAACATGAAAATGGAAGGAAGCACTGCAGGCAGGGAAACAAAGAGTTCCAAAAGGCCTAGCAAAAGTTGCAGTAACCTATAGTTGGGTGGCCCGAGGTGTAATTCTGTAAGTAATAAAGTACCTTGCACACCATGCACGACAACATGCATGCAGTGGCAGTATTATGTCCTAAATATGTTTCTATCCTACACCCTGTGCGCACTCGTCTCCAAAACTGCACACACGATGGCGGAGGCCTGTTCCTGAAAACCTATGTTAATTTTCCAATTTCATTTACAATAATGACCATTCCTCAAATAAGCACAGCACTCGCCCATAGAAGCGCGCGCACTTAACAGTGGGACCAAGTTTTTCGCTACAACTGATGGCTGTAAAGTGGCACGGAGGAAATCTGTGTCACCATTCGACCTTACAATGGTTAATTATCGTTAGAATAATTAATATCGCAGTAGTAACACCTAGATATGGCTCCAACCACTATATGCCATTGCAGTCGTGAAGGCTATCGCCAACACACAGAATCCAATTTCGCGGTAGTTCCAGAGCCGAGCTCTAATAGCTCAGATCGAAGCAGAAGCCTCGCAGCGATGAGTTAGCAAAATTGTCCATTTTCACCTGCAGGCTTGAGGCACACGTACAGATATGAACACTCACACGTTCTACTTCACAGAAGGCAACACATCACTCGCCCTACTGCATCTGTACTTTTAAATTAATACTTCCAGTAGCTAAGTGCAGAGGTCGCTGACTCGCTCAATATCCAGAGAGCGCAAGTTCATGTCCAAGGCACGGAAGGAAAAAGATGCTCGGACATATCTAGCAGCAGTAATTCTTTCACTCACAGTCATTGGGCACCGAGCTTGAGGTCAGGAGGGCGCAGTTGTCGATCGAGTCTACCGTGAATATAGTGCGCCATAGTTCAAACACTCTGCGGTCTACTGTAGCCGTCTTAGTGAGCGTTACCTGCAGCACGAGAAAGTGTCTGTGGGTTTTCTAGTAGGGCGTACGGTCAAGGCGATTTTACCATGTACCTGTAATGCTGCAATGTCGGAGAAGTTATTACGTGAAGTAAGCATGTCAAGAATGACGTCGATATGAGATTTATCATTTGATGATAATAAATTGAGTCATAAAAATTCTTCAATTCTTTCTCAATAACACTAACATTTTAATCAAAAGTTGTACAGCAGTCCAGCGGTAAATAATTTAATTCTCAACAGATATATACGCACTTCATAGTACTGATACGCAGTATCAGTCAGGCTTTCTGACACTGTCGCTTACAATAAGGTTATGAATTCAAGCCTCCCTGTCAGGCAGGCAAGTTCTTCGCAGCGCTTGACATCATCACTCAGCAGCTGGTCTGCGTGCTGCTGCGGAGATACTGACCTTTACTAGAGATGGGGAAGGTCGGGGGCGCAGATCTGTCGCCAGGAGCCCGTCACCAGCGCCATAGCTCTTGACGATCTTTGTTCAGCTACAGCCGATATCTACAGCACGAGCTAGTGCGCGTGAGTTTCCTCAGTTTGGGTGAGGTCAAGTTGGCCTTACCTTTAAGCTTACAAGCAGTATGGTGAATATGGCAGTTATTCCTTCTACGCCTGATTTATTTTCTGATGCATGATAACATTGTCTAATGGTAATGAAAACCGAGTTGGTGGACATATAATATTATAAAAATGTAATTCTGTGATTTTCTGACCGACGCAAATAGAATCCATATTTCTTACACGTAAAGTATTTTCTTCAAATGTTATGCATTTGTTTAACACCATAGCGTCTTCCTGAGATACTCTATGTGTGTAATCAGTATAACTTACACTAATAAATATCTAGAGAATACTTTTAATTGAGCGACTAAAGGTGTAAGTTAGTGGGGCCATACTCACTAGAAGGCGAAGACGATGAAGCGCGCTTTGTTAACCTTTAACTTTATCAATACTAAAAAAAACAAGGCCAACCCGTACATTGCAGCTAGCAAACCACTCCATGCAACGGATCAGCGGTATTGAAAATGCAATTTCTTGATAATTCCCCAAAAATAGCTTTGATGTTGTGTAGACAGTATTCAACATCAATCCTGAAGGAGTTAGTGTTTAGTAATTTTAGCATTTAGTACCAATTTTAGTACTAATACGCACACAGGCAGAAAAGGGGATTAAATGTTCCATAGTGCGTACCAGACACGTCATGTGAGACTTCGGAAGCTCAACACAATCGGCAAGCCGTATATCCAGCAATTCTAGCTGTTCATTTAATTATTTTCATGTTCGTCATAGTACTCCATATTAATTTTGCTAATGAAAGAAATTATTTACTACGCAAAGTATTCAATCCTATCCCAGGGATGTCAGGTCGATGGATGTTGCCAAAATCTCCAGTGAAAAACCGCACACAATAAATTACATTCCGAAAACGCTGCAGTTTCCTATGCGCATAATTATGCATAAGTACACTGTCACTGCAACTAATCTAAACACATATAAATAATTCTTTTAGTCCCTATATAAATAACAACAAGATGCTTAGCTTCTTAAAGCATTCATGTGGGCCTCCGAACACGCCGTCTTCCACGTTCTTTCCTCACTAGTTTTTCAATTAAGAAAATTGTTACTTTTTTCTTTCTTGAAATCTTGAATCAAAAAAGCAACAAGCGTTGCAGGAAGAAAAAAAAGGCCCAAGGGGAACATTAATTAGCGCTTACACCGCTTCCGCAACTTTAAAGAAAATGGTCCATCGAGTTGAAGAGGCGAGGGTGGTTGTTGGCAGCATCGTGTTACGTAGGGCATAGTCAAGCTGGAGGTTCGGTTGAGGGTTGTAAAGTGTGTGTACGTTTTAAAAACAGGAAGATAGTTGTATGTGGTATTCCGTTACACGAGGCAGGATCGGCGTGAAGGGAGTTAGTTATAGTTAGGAAGATTAAACCTCCGTTTCCGAGCAGAACGATATCACAGAGGAAGAATAAGGGGCATATGGTATGTCAAGAAAAACGGGGAACCCATGCACGGAGGTGTTGCCACACAAGATCAAAGCGCATGGGAACAGCAAGTCGAGAAAGAAGAGGACGAACAGAATAAAGCATGAGCAAGTGGGAGTATGAAATCGGGAAGGAAGCAAAGTGGGCACGAAAGAGAGACGTCCCGAAGTCCTAGCTAAAGGCTGACGTAACCTTTACGAGCCCCCTGGGGTTGCATTGCCCCATAGAATAGGATGGACGAACCTAAACTCACTCAACACTATGGCCTATGGCCCATCCTATGTCCCTGGGGGAGGGGGGGGGACTGAAGGGATCGCTGTACACAGCTAATACCCAAAAAGGAATTATTAAGGCCATTACTCAATATTATCAGATGCCATACTTGTAGACATCGAGTTAGCGTTAGAGTGTGGCAAGCCGTCAAGGGCCTTAGTAAATATTTCTGACCATGAGAATGATGCTTTTGTGTCCGCAAAAATCAGGCTCACTGCCGGGGAGACCAACATGAAATGAACAAAAGACATCGCCAGGTGATACTGTAGTTCCACATGCGATTAGTTGAAAACGCCAACAGTACTTTTAGTACAGGTAACACTGCAATTGTAAAATAATATGCGCACATGTAAAAAAGATTCAATACTACAAGAATTAGACCGAAGTGATGGAACAACACTTTAGAAAAGAATTCACTCCTCTATAAATTAACTTCGGTTGCCATTAAGCAACCGATAAAAGGAAAGCTGCCATGCATACGAGTAATTTTAAGTTAATCAAATAAGAGTACATATCAATTCTTAATATTTTCAATTCTAATAACATAATTTACATCCTATATCAATGAGTGTGATTTTCGTTTATCAGGAGCAGGACAATTTCACTAGTGAGCTCAAGTGTGTGTAGAACAATCGTTCGTACTAAATATAAAATATTTTTCAATTTCCCTATTTCTTATATTCAGTAGTCAGTACTAACGATAGATAAAACAAAAATATCTCAAGGTAGAGCACACACTTTTGTCAATTCTGTATGCAAGATATCGAAAGAGGGAAAACAAGGCAACATCGAAGCAACACGAACTGCAAAATTCATTCCACGTTGCAATAAACAGAAATATTTCAATATATGTCAAGCAACCACTTAGGTGCGTTAAAAATTAGCCGAATCTGTACATGATGACGGCATATCTGTTGACACTAACGAAAGCCGGATGTTTAATTCAATTTATTGGTAGTTTCGCCCAGACTGAAAGAAATGGATGCACGGGCATAAATAAGAAGCAATAGAATGCCTGGAAAATTCTTGGAAGAGCAGGAGATTCCCGAAAGCGTCTCGCTGGACCACTGCCAACGGGATAAATTAACGAGCGACGCGATCTGCTCCTCAGCCCACGCGCTGAGATTGCTCGTGTGGGGACGGAAGTACGTGCGACCCACGCGCCGAGACTGGTTACGGAGACGGTCGTAAGAGACCTACGAGCGCCACGAGCCGAGACCGTTTACAGGATTGAGTACGAGACTAACGAGGGCTACGTGCCGTGAGCGCTACTACGAGACTAGCATTCAAAGACTTACGAGCCCACATCTCTAGGATGCTTAAGATGAAGGCAGTACGAGATCTACAAGATCTACGTACCAAGATTGCTGACGGGACTGGTAGTACGAGACCCACTATTGTCTCAAGCCGAGACTGATCTGGGATGCACCCGCGTCGTTCACGATGATTTTGCGTTCAAGTAAGCTTTCCTGAGCGTATCATCACTAAAATAAACACTACCTAGCCTTACCTAAGTTTACCTAACCTAACTTAATTTACGATACAGCGAGTAGTGCAGCGCACCAACGTGAACGCCGCCTGCAGGCACACGATCCCCGTACAGAAACACTCACACAAATCGCCGCGAACGACGAGAGCGCATCCGGCACTGACACTGCGATATCTACGTGCACCACGTGTCCAAACTGCTTCCGGAGGCAGCAAGACGTGGGACACCTCTACAGACCCTGGTTTCAACTGCACAATCCAACTACTTCTACTACACAACGTACGGAAGTACCGGTAAGTACGGCACCGTATTACGGCACGCATCCTTCACAGGACTCCAGCTCGCCACATCACACGGAAGGCAGCCTGCACCGCACCGTATTATGGCACACCATCAATATTCAGTGACGCCCGGAGGCGAAGCCCAATATGATAACTTACTTGGCCGACTTGATGGAGAAATGGAAATAGGAAGGGGTGTGTAAACAATTCAATCATTGGTCTTCCATGAACGTTGTCATTTGTTTACGTAGACTGGAGTCATCAACGCACTGTGGGCAGAGGTATGGTTGTATCAGCGCGTCCATAGCGCAGGTATTCGCAGCACGATAACAAAACACCGACTGCAAAGGCTGATGCACACTAGCAACTTTTGTTATCGCCACAACCTGTCGGCCAACAAACGACGCCGCTACTCTGGCGACTGACAAAGCTAGAGCAAGCGACGGCAGAATGAAGAAGGTTGTATTTTTGACGGTGTCCACGAGAATTCGGGCTCGAATCAATCGATTTTGAAATACTAGAGCACTCTGAGAGCGTATACTTCCGCCAAGAAATTCAAAGGTAATGAAAAATATAAATTGATTCTGAAGCTTTACTTTCCTTTGTATCAACACCAAAACCTAATCATTTGTTCCTTTTGACGGTAATACAGCTTCTGTAATTTTTGTTGAAGATCCGTTTATAACTTTTCGAGTTATGATGCTACCAAATATTCTGACAAATAGACAACAAGCGTAAAATCAAACACAGAGATAAAAAAAAACGAATATACAGATCATCTCGAAAATTTGTTCATCAACTCTTCCTACCGTAATATACCTAACATCTCATGCAACTCCATAACTTTTTGAGTTATGGCATTAAGAAAAATGAGCAGATAAATAAACGGTTCTTCACCAAAAGTTAATCATCTGTTCACTCAGAGAAAAATGGTTGCACTTAAGTGCATCAAAATGACATCCATTTTTGTCCCAAAACTGAAACACGCAAGTGCATCAGAAAGAGAAAGTGCATCATAATGATTAATATAGGGTCCTATGATGCACTTGGTCACGTTAATACACTTATGTGTTTCGGTTTTGTGACGAAGCCGATGATGCACAAAGATGCATTAAAAACAGGTGAAATTTATGCACCTGAAAAGACGAAATTTCGAATTGCAATAGCGATCTGCGTGTTAGTAAGAAACCGCGCTTCGTTTCGCACGTGTAACAAAACTACAAAGTTTTTGTTCACTATTTTTTCGCAGAATTATGATTTCTCACTGAAATGATTTTCTGTCTGCTGCGATGACACACCAAACTACGCCACGAAACACCTAAATGCATCAAAATTTTTCTCAGTGTTCCTCCTAACCTGCCTAGCAATCCCTGTACATTCGTGGAAATCCGTTCATAACTTCTTGAGTTATCTTGGTGACAGGCCGACAAATAGCTAGACAGACAAATAAGGAAAATAGCTAAACTCGACGAAAACAAAACCTCCTTGGTGGGGGTAACAATTTCCATAGAGGTTGCTTGCGGGTATAAGCACTGCGTTTGTCTCGAATAACAACATAGCAGCTAAAATGCTCCAATATATAACAATTTTACAGTAAAACACGCATCACGCTACAGCCATGATGTCACCGCTTTTACCTAAGCTAAATATTTTACAAACAGTGAGCAAGTATGAGTCTCTTACATGCTACAATGTAAAAATATGGTAAAATATTGAGACAGGTTTGCCAAACCATACTTTCACGGGCAAAAAAAGCGCTTGAATATTCAAATTATCATTGTTTTCTGTACAAATCTTGTTGGAAACCGCTTTCCTACTTCAGGCGTTTTATAGAGCAAACAAAGTCTTAAGTTTCTTTGTTTAGTAAACTAATGCAGCATTATATCTGAAGACACTATACTGGCAATGGGAGACTTATAGAATGATGATTATTTTGTATCGGCCCTATTACTGGATTACTTGCAGAGCATGAATAGCCTCAACCCTTTGCATAGCAGTAACAAATAGTCACACTCTGCGGCTACGCCGCCCGATCAAATCCGAACTGCTTTTCATGAATTTCGACAAAAAGAATATTGTAAATAAAAATGTAGGCAATTGATCTAATGACACCAATTTGCGTTGCGAATATTTAGTACTTCTCTACGTATATATGTTGTGGAAAAAGTTTGCACAGAAGCTAGCAACGCTCACTTCACGCACGCAGCCTGTCAACATTTTCCCGTGACGACTGATAGGCCTACACGGAGCAAAAGGGCTTAGCTAGTTTGGACTCCCTTTAGGCCAAACAAAAATTAGCGGAACTTGTAGGGCGGCAGTGAGGATGTATTGTGACATTGCAATGTAATGTATTTTGCCTGTAATGACTTATTTACGAAACTGAGATTAAACTATCATAAAAAACCCTGGCCACATGCTCACCTATCAAGTCACGTAATATGTATGTAGGTACTCTCTCCTGGATTAACAGTTCATATGGGGGAATTACGCAATTTCCGAACTAACTCTATTTCCGAACAAACAGTTAAATTTGATAGGTGAAAGTAATAATCCCATCGAAAAATAACTGTTTTTTTTTTCGGAAATAGAGTTAGTTCGGCAATTGGGTCATTCCCATATGAGGGCTCTAGAACAATAGGGGCATAAGCGACAGGTGTTTCGTGAAGGTGTCTTTTATTCGCGCCATCAAATAGTACACATTGAAACCTGTCGTTCTGTGAAGTTCGAAAGGGGTGAATTCGAATAGAAATAGTCGAGAATCATACGTAAAATCGATTAGTTTCTACCTAATTACTTCAGTGCATTGCCTTTAAGTGGCTCTCCTGTATATTTTAACAAGTGTCCCTTACGCCGCTACATATTGTTACAGGGCCCTGATATGTTCAGTTAGAAGTCTGAGACACAACCAAATATAGCATAAGACGGCATTGTGAACTGAAGTAACTACTCACCGTAAATGGTGCAGAGAAATAGCACTAATTTGTACGATGTCAACTGCCCCGCCAACGTTGCTGACATAGCGGGTCAACATTTTCAGCACTGTTTCTTCATCTCTCATTGAATCAGCTCGAATTATTTAGCTACGTCATATGACATATACATAAGTGTTGTTAGCACTGGAAGAGCAAACGTTTGTCAAAGCCGTTATTCTATACCCTGGATACATCACGGTAAATTAAAAGGTTGCAATTTACCATGGGATACACCGACTACACCAGAACTGATACGATTTTTTCTCAAAATACACATAATTATTGTGTCTGGCTTATCCGTAAGTGTTGTTATACCCTGAAGAACCATCCACAGTAAAATATATAAGTTTTAACTGAATTTTGAAATAACGTCTTTAGTAAATGAGCAATGTTGTTGGGGTATTTAGAGATTTGTCAGAAGCAAAAGGAGTACGTTGTAGCAACGGTTAAAGATACCTACTGACTGCATTGTTAAGGCTATAGGTTGCAGTTGTATGTGGCAATAATGTCATTGGCGAAATTGCTAACCTATAGTGCTAATTGGAAATGCTGTTAGTAGTGAAAGAGTTTGTTGATGTACGATGCTATGTACAGAAGGGCTCGCTAAGACCTAGTTCACACGTCATTCATATCAACGCGTTCGCACATCCACTTGTCCGTATGTTTTACAGCGTCGTTGCCAGCACAACTCTGTGTACACCACTAAAAGTTATTAAATTTAAAGAATCAAATCAGTCTTCTGTACGCGTCTCACTGGGCAATTATGGATATCGCTTCAAATTTGGAGTGAAATAAAACACAGAAAACGGTGCACTTTTCTGCTATTTCAAGGCCACAGTAACGCATTCAGACGAGTGGATGAGCGAACGCGGTGATTTGAATGACGTGTGAACAACTTACTTTGATACTCATAGTGTAAACTCCGTGTTTTCGCTGCTATCCAAAGAGAAGAAAGAAAAAGGAATATGCTGTAGGTTGAGCGAAACGAGGAATCTGTGGATGAAGACAAAATTCGGTAGAAAGGGGAAAAACTTCAAACACTGCAATTACAGGATTAGTGAGAAGATATTCACAGCTGCTATTTAGTTAATATCGACTCTCCAAGAGAGTTTTCTACGAGGAAGCGAGCGTAGACCGCAACAGTACTTGACTCTTAGGTCCAAGTGGCCTCTGACGCTGGCGGCCAAAATGGGAAAAATGTGATTTTCTCAAGAGCTATTATGAACATGTCCAGACACGGTCATGCAGGCAAGCGCCCAAG
>LQNS02276481.1:10344648-10357146 GCA_001587735.2 Parhyale hawaiensis | reverse complement strand
TTAGATAGGGGGAAAAGAATAGCTCTTGATAAAATCCCATTTTTCCGTTGCCGACCTTTGGCCGCCAGCGTCAGACCTAAGAGTCAAGTACTGTGGCGGTCTATGAAGCGAGTTATCCTATTCTCATTAGTTAATAAATTGGCGCAGTCAACGTCCCACATAATTCCTTCATCGATGTTGAGGTGCGAGGAGACTAGCAAAACAATAAGAGTGTCATCTTGAAATACCGCCACAATATTTGAAATTCAGAGCCGGTGAACGTTCCCGCTAGTTTCCAAATATTCATCACAAATTCGCTAACGTATCTAAAGGACCAAAATAGTATATTTCACGGGACGTCTGTCTTTCGTGCCCACTTTGCTTCCTTCCACTTTCATACTCCTACTGATCTTACTGTTATCTGTTCTTCCTCTTCTTTCCCGACTTGCTGTTCCCATGCGCGTTGATCCTGTGTGGGAACACCTTCGTGCATGGGTTCCCCATTTTTCTGTCGACATACTACATGTCCCTTCATTTTCCTCCCTTAGAAGAGCTTAGTACTTATTTAGGGAGGCTTGAATCTTCCTATAATATAAAGTATATTTCATCATAAAAATAGAGAAAGCTGTAAGTGGTAACAAATTTTAGACACGTAAGTAACAAAAAGTTAACGACGACCTGCTGCTTTCAATTTACAACGAAACATTGCTCAGCAACGAAAGAAAAATTTTCTAAAAGAAGAAAGAGTACGAAAATATTAATGCATGACCTGCAGGTTTCGAAACGTTTTTCATTTTTCAAACTGCAGGACATCAAAGCAGCAGCCAGGAAAAATCCAGCGAAAGCTTCTAAAACAGCAAATTTTGGGGAGTTGACTATAGGAGGAACTGCATTTGGAATGAAGTCATTTGAGCGGTAGAATTCGGACTACTGCTATAGAACTTTTGTGGTGCTATAGAGCGAAGTTGTCGTATAGAACAAATACATAAGACTTAAAAAAAAGAGTCATGCGCAAATGCAAAGAAACAAATATTGAAAGTGTGTAACTGTTGACAGTTTAAATAGGCATAAGCCTATACAGCACACGAGTTGTGTTACAGAATTTGTTTTTTTAAAACGTGTATGAATCGCAGAAAGCATTAGGATAAAGAACAAAAAAAAAATAGAAAATTGGATAACATTTGATGGTCCCCAATCTGAAAAATAATTATAATATTAGAAGAGTGTGAGACCGTAGATAGAAACCTATGTGCAGAGAAGTGTCATGATCTTAGGATAGAGTAAGAACCTACATAAAAAATGAACTACAATGAAACATTGTAATTATAAATAGGAAAAAGTTGAGACTGTGAATAATTATTAATATACATTTGGAGAACAAAACAATTTCCTGTAGAGTTCGAGTTTTACAGTTAAATTTCCGTCTCTGAAAAGCTACTCAACGGGAAATATTATTAAAAGCTTGAAAAACATATCTCAAGAAAGAGTAATAAATGATTCTGTCATAGACAATCCTCGGAAAAGACAGATAAAAGCGCGTATCAAGAATTTCAATTAATAAATAAAAGAATCTGTCTGCAATATGACACAGAATGTCAGTTCTTGTAAGCTCTTCAAGCCATGATACTCCCAAGGTCAACCCAATTTCCGCTTGGTGCTTCAGAGTTGAGCAAAATATATGCGACTTTCCTCAGAAAATTTCACTTTCAAAAGAGTCTAAAACCATTATTGTTTAGATAAATATTTATTACTCTGTCAGAGTGCCACAGACGATCCTCAAGAAATACATTTTAGGGAAAATACCGACGTTTGAAGATAGTTTAGTATTGCTACTCTCGGCGATGTAGCTGGAGAAACAACACTAGTGGATATCGAGGCAATGGCTGCGGTAACAAATACTTAATTGAGAGTTTGATAACAGGCGGCAGTAGCCACATCAGAGAACAGACGGCAGTAGCCACATCAGAGAACAGGCGGCAGTAGCCACATCAGAGAACAGACGGCAGTAGCCACATCAGAGAACAGACGGCAGTAGCCACATCAGAGAACAGGCGGCAGTAGCCACATCAGAGAACAGGCGGCAGTAGCCACATCAGAGAACAGGCGGCAGTAGCCACATCAGAGAACAGGCGACAGTAGCCACATCAGAGAACAGGCGGCAGTAGCCACATCAGAGAACAGGCGGCAGTAGCCACATCAGAGAAAGTGGCAACGGTGGCAGCAAAAGAGGGAGGGAGTCGGTGGAGGAGGAGGAGGAGGAGGCGGTAAAGCGCCTGACCAGCAGGTGGTGGCAGAGACGCATGAGGCAATTCAGAATTGCATGGAGCGCGCCAGTGACTCCGGTGCGGGCTTTGCACAGGCCGATGTGGCTATGCAAAGGAGAAAAAATGAAGGAAGCTCTCCATCTCATAAGCATGGCAAGCAGGAGACCCGGAGGAAACTGTAGTGGCGAGCAGGAGACCTCGAGGAAACTTCGGTGGCGGGCGAGAGGCTCCAAAGAAACTGTGTCGGTGGGCAGGAAACCCAGACGAAATTGCGGTGGCGAGCAGGAGACCCCCAAGGAAACTACGGTGGCGAGCAGGAGACCCCCAAGGAAACTACAGTGGCGAGCAGTAGACCCCCAAGGAAACTACGGTGGCGAGCAGGAGACCCCCAAGGAAACTACGGTGGCGAGCAGGAGACCCCCAAGGAAACTACGGTGGCGAGCAGGAGACCCCCAAGGAAACTACGGTGGCGAGCAGTAGACCCCCAAGGAAACTACGGTGGCGAGCAGGAGACCCCCAAGGAAACTACGGTGGCGAGCAGGAGACCCCCAAGGAAACTACGGTGGCGAGCAGGATACCCCCAAGGAAACTACGGTGGCGAGCAGGGGCCCCGAGGAAACTGTGGTGGTGATCAGGAAGCCTCAAGGGAACTGCGTATTCACCGACTCGAGGTATCGCCTAGTCTCCAGCGAGAGCACGCAGGCGGCCGGTGGCAGGACAGCATCAAACTCAAGTTTCTCAACTTCGGAGCTCAAATTTCTCAGTAGAGGAATGGACGCGTCATCACGATGTTCTGTATCGCATAAGAGCTGTGACATTGCTGTCTAAAATCTACTTTGGCCGTGGTTTGTAGACCAGTTTCACGAAAATGCGACGGCTGCTGTCTGTCTTTCATCCTTACCTGTATATGAATAGCCGATGACACTTGACGTCAAAGTGTTCCTGCCGACTTCACGAAGAGTAAGTTTGTAATGATATGTTCGCTACGAATTGCAGTACATTCGTTTTCACCAATGAAAAGTATCTTAAAGATAGCGTCTGGAGAAATGAAATTAGTTCACGTCTCTACTCACAGTCACGAGGAGTAGATATCCACGGCCTTACGTAGAATCAGAGTTGATCAACGTACCTGTGAAAAATAAAAGAAATGTGCATCAGGACATCTGCCTTTACCAATATTACGATACACTTACTTTAAAACGATACAGACTGTTAAGTTATCACGTATAAAATGACCACTCTTACTGCTACCCACATATGGAGGTAAATACTTAATTCACTTCCAAAAACAGACGGAGCTATGTAGCTTTGGAGAAGTAAAAGTTATCAAAAGTATCGCTCTTACAAACTTTCTTAAAAGACAATACCTGCCATGAAAACTGTTACTCTTATTACAAACTGATTTACGTAAACTCAAATTGTAGGTAAAAAATCTTCCGGTTTACTCGCATGAGGCGAAACTGCCCGTTGAATGCATATCAGTTACATATAAATATTCAATATTCAGAATAATTGGTTATCGCTAACATAAGTACTAAATGAACCCCGACCTCTTTTCCTCCCAGATTATGTGCAAGAACATTCAATGTTAAGCACAGGTAAAACACTTGTGTCCACATTTTTCCTCTACTTCAATTTACTCGTATACAGAACATCAAGATCCGTTCAAAATTGCACCAGTTTAAAACGCAAAAATTTCTAAGGACTCAAAATTGTCCAAGAGAGGGATTTGAGGCCTGAAAAATTTGCAAAATGGCCTCATCGAGCATGCGAGCGTCCGATGAATTGCAAGTGGCCAACAGCAAGTGACTGGCCTCGCCAAAACCTGCGCTCAGTGACGTGCCAAAACCTGCGCTCAGTGACGTGCCAAAACCTGCGCTCAGTGACGTGCCAAAACCTGCGCTCAGTGACGTGCCAAAACCTGCGCTCAGTGACGTGCCAAAACCTGCACTCAGTGACGTGCCAAAACCTGCACTCAGCGACGTGCCAAAACCTGCACTCAGCGACGTGCCAAAACCTGCACTCAGTGACGTACCAAAATCTGCGCTCAGTGACGAACATGAGCGAAACACTCCAGCTGGACATGTAAACCACTAGATAATCCCGTGGAATTGAAACTGCTTTAACCAAAGTGCCGTTACGAACAAGAGCGGGAGTTTCCGTTTTAACCATTAAACGGACAAACATTTCAGTGAATTCCCAATCGGAAATTTATAGGCATTTATCCGATGTTATCGGACACCTTTCACTATTTACTATAGGCAGCCGACAAATGCCTGTAAATAACCGATTGGGATACAAACCGGCTTCAGCATCTATGCTTCCACCTTAAACCTAAAATTTAAGTTCAAAATGAGTTTAAAGACGTTTCAACCATTGCCACGCAACCATAAAACGCTAGAATCTACGACTGAACACTTAAACGACTAAACGCTTAAGCGCATTTTCAACGGCTTCAACCCCTGCGCTGAACTAACAAGCACGTGACTCCACGGTTGAACATTTCATCGGCGTTAAAGATGCACTAACATTTCACTGGGTGGGTATAGGCAGACACTGGTACGCACTTAACTTTGCCGTAGAGAGACAAGTTGAGATCACTGCAACACAGACCCAGTGAAATAAAGGGCCGAAAATAAAATTCCTGGTCCACGGGAGGGTTTCACGCTGCTGCGTCACTAACTGGGACTATCTTTGACCTATGATGAATGTACAAGACCATTGAGTGTCTCTTCGATGGGGTGAGAAATGCACTTTCCCAGCATTTTAGAATTTCGGCGTACCGGAGTTGCAAAAGAGGCAGAGTAAACCGCTTTTTTTTTGCAAAAATGGGAAACCCAAAAATGAGGAACACCGCGCATAAGAACATTAAGTATGGAAAGAACAGGAAGATAAGAACAACGATCATCAGTAGGGAAGGAAATACGAAGCAAGCTTAACGGAAACGAAAAATGCCAAAACTAAGGTTAAGGCGACTCGCATAAAATACACACAGAAAAATGGTTGTTTACCGTTAAGCAAAATTACTTAACTGTAAACTACCTTGGCGTTTGAATTTGCGTCAATGCACATTGTCGTTTGTGATGAACAACAGATAAACAAGAGCGTTGAGATGAGCCACAGTGTCTTTTACGATAAATTATTTTTGCTTTGTAGCTAAAATATTACGTCGTTAGTGATAATAAACCAGGAGTTTTTTTATCGCAAAGAAAATATTTCTCTGCGTGTAGGCAAAGCCAATTTAAAGGGACGACTGTACAAGGCAAATTTTTACTTGCGTATTTGAATGACATAATCTCCTACATAAAGTCATTAGGGCATGTTCGGTTGGGCGCCGAATGAAGAACGCAAGGCTTAACTTGTCCAGAACTTCAGACCGGTGCGTTGGCTTCGACCCGGCGAATTGAGCTCTAACCATTACGCCATAGACCTGCAACTTAGTTCGTGAGCCTATTTTGCATCCTGTATTGAACTTGTCTTATGATAGGAGGTGCAATAGTGCCTATAAGTAACAGCAAAAGGCACTGAAAACCTCCCTCACGGGAGAAATACATGATTTTACTTGCTTTACTATAATCGCTTTCGCTTAAAATTTACTAGTCGTGCTCCATAAAAGGGAGTTTTCAGCCTCTTCAACATGAGCATGTTGTTATTAACACTTGCAACAAGATTCAAAATGGCAAGGCTAAAGCTTCTGACTGCAGTTTCAGGTAAGCTAAGCCTAGAAGGCCTAATTTTGGCGCCCAATCGGCCATGCTCTTAATTTATCGTAATTTAATCGAAACAACAATTAAAACTCTCGCAGATTGTGTGCTTCGATCAGCTGACCCAGTGCCGTTATCAGGTTGTCGCGGTCGCAACCCTAATGCTGGTTGCAGGCAACATTCACACAAATTTTGACTTTATCATGATATCGGTAAATTTATTTTATACGTGCGTCATCAAATAATGAAACTTTTTGCATGGTAGCTCATACAGCAACATCGTACGGCATTGAACTTCAGACGTACGGTATTAAATCAAGTTCCAGTTCGAATGAAAATATTGAAACCAGTGACAGTCACGCCTATTAATCAACTTACTGTTATTACCTCCGCCAAGCAGGTTATGTTTTTATCGAGTTTGTCTGTCTATATGTCTATTTGTCTGTCTGTCACCAAGATTACTAAAAAAAAGTTATGGACGGATCTTTATGAAATTTACAGGGATTATTAGGTATGTTAGGGGGAAGGGATAATTTACTCTTGGAGAAGATCCATTCATCAGTATGTTTCTCTGCCTCTCTTTTCTTAATGCCATAACTCAAAAAGTTATGAACAGATTTTTAAAAAAATTACATGAGTTGTTGAGTATGTTCATCACCCGCGAAAGACGTAAGAGGGGTTATAATGTTTTCGTTGAAGATTTAAGTATGTATATTTCTAGGTATATATATTTGTCAGTCCACCCAATAAGTGGTCGAAGGAGTTGATCAATGTTCATAAATTTTTGTAGGGAGTTTGGTGGGTTTACCTAGATGTGACCCATACCAAAAAACTAGACATAGCTGGCTGTAAAAAAATGACGGCGTTGAGTTTTCCTCCACCGGGTCGATAATACCCCCACCGAGGAAGATCGTCTCACGCCACAAGGCATCCGATTTTTTCCTATGTTATTTTTAAAAGATCTGAATGGAGCGGTGAGTCCAGCGCCTGCCTTATTGGACACAGCATCCATATGAGAAACTGGGATTAGCTGGCCATAAAAAATGGCTTCGTTTCCTCCCACCGCGGGTGATGGTCTTACGCCACGAGGCGCTCTAGTTTCAATTTCTCAATTTTCTTTTGGTCACAACAATAAAGACTGGGCCCCGCATTCACTTTGCAATTCATGCAACAGCAACCTCACTGATTGGTTTCATGGCAAACGCCCATCTGGCTTAAGGTTTGGGGTGCCTATGATCTGGAGGGAACCATGCAATCATTTGGAGGACTGTTATTTTTGTCTTAGCAGGATCAAAAGATTGACATTGGCAGACTGTTATTTTTGTCGTAGCAAGGATTGACAGTAAAAAATAGGAGCAAAGGCCACTATCCCGAAGTTCCATCTGCAGCTAGACCTATTCAACCTGGCTCAAGTCTTCCAGTTTCAATGCCTCGACAAGACTTCAACCCAAGTGACGGTGAACGCAAGACAGATACAGACTCATCAGCTACATAGCAATCAGAAGCTACACATGCCCAGCATTTGCTTACTCCAGCAGCCCTTAATGACTTGATCAGAGACCTGGATTTCTCTAAAGACAAATCTGAGCTTTTGGCTTCAAGGCTCAAGTAGCGAAATCTGTTGCAGGAAGACGACTCTATTTATAACATTTGCCAGAGAGAGGCTTAGGGATGTTTCAAACTTCTTTTCCATGGAAGGATCATTGTGTTGCTGTCATGACGCTGAAGGTCTTCTGATGTGTGCACAAGTGGCACACGTGCACTACGGAGCCACAAGATCCTACAAGCTGGAGACCCTCCACAGATTCAGGTGGAGACAGTCTGAAAGCAATTCTGCTTCACAATGGAAACCGGCTAACTCCCATCCCCTTAGCTCATAGTGCAAAAATGACGAAGACTAATGATACCATAAATTTTACAATTTTATTAAAAATGAAAAATCAAAATCTCTCAAAATTTAGACCTAATTAAGCAAAATTGCTAGCGAAATCGGTTTCAGCATCATCAATGTAGTATAATTCCAAGCATTACATTCATGATCCAAGTTGGCTGTTGACCAGTGTAAGTGGTCGACGGTATTCAGCAATGTTTATAATTTCTTGCAGGGAGTCTGGTGGGTTGCCCTCGATGTGACCCACGCCAAAAAAAACTAGGAATAGCTGGCCTTAGAAATCGACGGCGATGAAATTTGCTCTTCCCCCAAAAAGTAGGAGTTTAGCTACGTATGTTCATGATTTTTTTTTTTTTTTTTGCAGGTAGCCTGGTGGGCTATCTTCGATGTGACCCATGCCAAAAAACTAGAATTAGCTGGCCATAAAAAAAATGATGGCGATGAAATTTGCACCCACCGCGGGTGATGGTCATACGCCACGAGGCATTCTAGTTGTTTACTTGCTTGAATTTATACTTGCTAGCAAAATAAATTATGAACGGTTCTTCATGCAATTTACAGCAGCATACCATGCGTGCCCGACTCATGTGCTCAAAGTGCCGAGTTCAAGCGACAAGCCTGTCACGGGATCTTTGTCGCGTCCGGCGCGCTGAGTCGGCAATTGTTTGGTATGCGGAAGCTGGGTGGGGGCACCTGCCTGACCAGGAATGGGAAGGTGGGGGGGAGGGCTCGGATCGTTAAACCTTTCGTTTCGGCGCAATAGTTCTTACCGACCCGTGGTCGACTGCGGCTCTACTTACTCCTCTGGGGCCAATTGGCCTATATCTGCAGCATGAACTAGTGCATGTGGGTTTCCCAAGGGAGGGTACAGTCAAAGTTGACTTTACCTTTACCTTTAACCGTTAATAATGTTGAAAGACGTAAATGATTAAATGTTGGTGATTGTTCGCAGGTTTGCTTGTGTGCCTGTCTAATGTTTGTCAGAAAGTTTGTTAGCAGCGTAACTCAAAAAGTTATGAACGGGTCTTCAAGAAAATTACAGAGGCTATTATTACTGACAAAATGCCCAGCTGATTAGATTTTGGCGTTTATACAAAAGAAATAAAAGTTTCAGAACCAATTTGAATGCTTCGCTACGGTAGCCTTGCTTGGCGGAGGTATGCGCTCTCAGAATTCTAGTTAGTTTTATTAAAAACTGTTTGATTATGGGTTACCATCGCATTTTTAAACTGATACATTCACAAAACAGCACTCTTGCTGTACAATTAAGGAATATTTCAGTAAGCAAGGCTCTGAAAAAATACTAATTCCACTAACGGTTGAAATTTTGGCGTAGCGTTATGTCTATTTTTAAACATACGCCCCATTGGCTGTCCACTGGGTCGAACGCACCGACGCACCGATAGTGTTCATTGTGAAGCACCTGCAAGCGTGATGCAATGGACTGTCTGGATGCGTGAGTTTATTCTTCAGTGAATAGTCCTCAAATTTAATTTCAAACACATGTAAGCTATAACACATGATCTTCTATTTAAACTCTGCACCATAAACTAACTTATCTTCACTTATCCGCTCTTATACGTATGGATCCGTTGGGTGGATGATTCAAAGATCGTGATGACGATCCTTCAACGGCCATAAGTGGGTGATTTATGGCCATAATTATCAGAAATTCAATTAAAATGCTTGTGCATCTGATAAACTTTTCGACTTCTGCTGCTTATAGCCATAGGGACCTCGTGTGAACCTGTACAACCGTTTTCACCACTCTCATGTTCCCGAAGGAGCATCTTGACAGTTCTTATGGCGCTAATTTAATACTCTGCATCTACTGCGTGAAGGATGTAAATAAGTCTTTATTTATCCAATTCAGGAAGAAACCACAAAAATCTAATTAGCCTACATTATAATAGGGAGTCAACTAATAGCGGTCACGCGTGTGGATAAGTTGGCATGCGGGTCCTGTTCCACACAGATGACTTGCATTACCCAATGACGCACGTAACGGCCACCTAAATCGTGTGACGTCATTAGATGTAGGCACTTGATAACATTTGGGCACAAATCCTGTTCAGTGAACCGGTCACTTGTCTGGCAAGCCCTGGATAAGATGACATGGGTGCCACGGCACCCAGAACTTATGCATCACCCACTGACGCATGCGAAGGCCGTCCAATTTTCTGGAAGAGCGATTGGCTCAGAGGACGGCCGAGGTTTGGCAAGGGACGGCTTGGATATGTTCAGTGGAATTTCCGAGCAGTGTGACACTCACGGTTGCTTTAGAAAGTTTTACGATAACAAATCAGGGCTTTGCAAGTATGTTACGAAAATAGTTGGGAAGTTCGTAGCATAACGAATACACGCAGTTCTCGTTACACGTCGAACTTGTTTTATGCAGTAGTTGGTTTAAGCTCAAAATATTTAATTTCAGGTATTCGATATAAATACGCATTTTTTTAATACGCATAGCGCATACACTCTGGCAACGTTTATTTATTCCAAGGTTTAGTTACTCTCATAATTTTATAGTATAATACTGTATGTTTAAATGAATTTAATATTGTAAGTGATGACCAGTAAGCATAATTTTGATGCACGGGGTCCGTTCTGGCAATACTAATATATATACTTGAATTTTCTCAAACGCACCCAGCTTCAGAGATTTGAACTCAAGGGATTTTATTTACGAGGATATCTTGACCTTGATATAGGTCCTGATTTTAAAGTAATAATTCATGGCATATGTTCAAGGCTCTTTGTATTTATAACTGCTCGTTCAGAACAAATGCTGTCTCTCTGTAGGAAAAACCTGGTAGTCGGAATAAATAACTGAGAAGTTGCATGAAGAAGGGGGCTAGACAGTTCAATACGATGACTAATATTCACTACTACTTAGATCAAATTCTAGACTACTCTATGCTCAATCGTCGTGTAGGGTGTACTGCGGATCATGGATATGTGTAGCAAACCGGTGGAAGGAAATACCCTCAAATCTTTAACGCCCAAATAAATAACCTGTATTCGTATTAAAGCCCAGTGCAGACGAGAAGCGAAAATTGCCGAGAGTGACATTTCGGCAACGAATGCTCTACGATTTACACTCTCGGGACAGAGTTAAACTCTGTACTTCCAAAGACAGCTATTGGTGACACTTCATAGATAAGGTTAGCTAAGCGAGGATATGCTCGCTTCGACATTTTCTATTCTGTAACTACTTTAATGACGTTCAAATATTTTAATTCACCATTCCAAAACTATAGTGTGACTTGCAAGACTAATAGTAGAATGCTGGTTCAGTGCATCATATCTACGAGAACAGGGCCACAAAATTTCTAGGTTTGTGTGAAGATGAACTCTACAGATTTACCTTTCTTTGCGTAGCCAAGTTATCCATTTTCCCCCGACACAGCAACATGTCAATATATTACTTCCCTATGCATACATGAACAAGCACACGTATTCCAGAGTCAATATACCAAACATTACTCCAATGAATAATACATTTTAAAATTAAAGTTGACTTTCGGCTGCTGCAATGCGGATTTGCAAGTCGGAAGCAAATTGCCCAAACCGCAGCGCGTACCGCACCCAGCGCTACCTTTCCAACATAGGGAAGCGTATCGATAACGAATAAATATTAGACGCGAGACCGGATTGCGTAATAAATCGAGGACGCTTTCGAAACTCAGGACAGCCAGCAAAACGCATCGTCGCTTCCCGACGCCATGCATAATCGGCAGAATTTGAATTAAACTCAGTGCAAGTTCCAAAGGACTCGCCGCGGCATAACGGAAAAGTTCAGAATTCTGAACGAGGAAATAGCTTGGCTTATGTGAATTGCGTTGCGATTTTAAATTGCGACATTTGCACGAGCAGGTGAGCTGATGTGCTGGCAATGAAGATTTCTTTATACGTAACCACGCAAAACTTCCTGCTCAATAATGATGGCGGTCGAAACTGTGATGTTGCACTCGTTGCACTGATTTCTACATAGATAAATGAAAATGGCCCTACCCAATCAGAAATAATGGTTGTGACTTTGGTAGAATATAGAGGTGTATGAGAGGTTAAGGTCGTTTATGGATGATGAAACAATATGGTAGATATGTCGACCAAAGCATAATGTTGATCTTCGTACATAAAGGTCGATGTTGGTGGAGGCAATTTCGGTTGTTTAAGGTTTGTCAGGAAATGAAGGTCGAAGGTAGTACATGGATGTTTGAAGACTGTAGATGGTAGTACATGGATGTCGGAAGACCATATACGGTAGAGCATATGCTAGAGCATGACCATGGTAGGTGTCAACTTATTTCTGTAGGTACGTTCATGAGTGGAATTCCTCCCACTATTTAGGGAAGAAAATGTATGGGTTGCCATGGATTAGAAGATGGCTGGAATTCCCAAAATAATCGACCAAAATAATATTGTATGACTATGTATAAGTTAATATGCGAAACACCTAAAAATTCATATTATAGTGCAAAAATTTTGAACATTTTCAGTTTTTTCTTTCCTGTCGATGAATTGCAAAAAAAAAACTAGAGCACTCTGAGAGCGCATACCTCCGCCAAGTGAGCCAACGGTAGCAAAAATTCAAATTGGCTCTGAAACCATAATTTTCTTTGCATAAACTCCAAAATCTGATCATTTGTGCCTTTTT
>LQNS02276481.1:10282911-10323162 GCA_001587735.2 Parhyale hawaiensis | reverse complement strand
CACACATCGAGTCTCGGTGTTGAAGAACAAGTGTGGTGTCTCCATGCTAAAATATGAAAGTTTCACGAGTCTGTCTGAAAGGCCTTGCAAAGCCGTGAAAGTTTCACGGGTCCAGCTAGTATATAATTAAAAGAGCAGAAAAGCACTTACTTCTTGAAAACATCAATTCTAGCCTACACAAATGCGGAAAGCGCGTGGGGTGCAGTAAATCGTAGCAAAGATACAAGGAAAAGTATAAATTTGTCACTCTTAAGCGTCAAACAAACGCACCAGCTTTTTAAAAGCATGGACTTCACCCAACCTCAAGAGTTCGGCAAGCTAGCGAAGTGCAGTAAGGCGTCGCAGACAAAGAAGGAGGGGCAGCCATACCAAGCGCAAAGCACATCGCTTTGATACAAAAGAGGGAAAATAGAACGCTTTAAATCAACACCACGTACGTGCCCTGGGACACGATGCAGAGCTTAAGAAAGTCCCGGCCTCCGGCGAGTAATCGATGGGGGAACACTTTAGGGCCATTGCTTTCTGTCCACCCACTTACCATTGTAGTTTAACATAAATTAAATTGATAAAAACGCTGTCTGTACAATACACGATCCATCTTTGCAACAGATAATTAGGTTTATTCGATTGGTTCACTTCTATTACTTATTCTAGTCGGATTAGCTTGAACGTGTCTGAGGCTTCAGTCCTGACCGACTTGGGTTTGTCATTGCGGAATGAGTTTCAGACGTTGATCACTAACCGGCTAAACATGTGGTGCCTGCATGCTCTGGTTCGGACAAGTTAGCCGAATACAATTATTTTTTGTACTGTCCTAAAAAGCGGAACAGCACTGCAGTTTTGGAAGTGAGACGCCGAAAGAGAAAGAAAGATTCAGGTCACGTATCCTAGCAACCGAATGTTCAGCTTCTTATGGGATGCACTGCATTCAGGGCGGAGCCAAGCAAGGTATTGTAGCTTTAGGTCGGGTTTCATCACAACCGTCTACTAAACTATTCTTTGGTAAACTCTAATTCGCCTGATTAAATTTACTAGCGTTGATGAAGATAATGAGCTCGAAAATACTGAAATCAGCTGCTGCACACAAAATAAAAAAAGTGGTCACTATAAACACCGTATATTACTGCCTAGGCTACGGTGACATGAAAGTATCATTCCAAACTCTATTGCGATAATAATGCACTGCTAAGAGAGCCGATTTTGCTGACGAATATCACAGACTGAACAAATCGACTTTAACGAAACACGTTTGAGAAATTTTACCAACCCATTATTATTGTTGTCAATGTATCATTATTAAGGCTTCAGTGGCACAGCAAGTCATTGCTTTACCTACAGTGCTCAACATTGGTAAACCGCTTTACTACGCATATCATGTAAATATCACCTACTCAGAAATTACAACAATCACCGATGAAGTTCAATACTTTTCATCACGCAAGAAAGCAACAGCTGAAGGTAGGTGGGGGGGGGGGGTGGTCCACACAAGAATATCTCTACGCCTATAGGAACTTCTAAGCGATCCAATGCGTTTGTGAATTTATTTTAACAACAAATAGGCGCACAGTTTCTGAATATAATTCACTCCATATTGAAAAGATATCCCGAACTTAACTAGTGAAAGTCGCCGGCCAGCTAATGTCACGCCTAGCACATGACAAATGCCTTGTAGACGAGAGTTGTACATACACCTATAGACAAAAAGTTCACATTGATGCCTGAGTATAGCATCAAAGAACCAAAAGCCTCTTATATGAACCAGGTCTGAAACAAATGAGTTTTTATTTAAAAAAAAAAATGAACCAAGCATAGAAAGTTAAGTTTTTAAAACCGTTCCATGTTTTAGTGGCCAGGTTTATGAAAATCAGTGCAAAATGTAGTGAAAAAGGCTTCATAAAATAAGCGTCAATATCCATGCTTTTATTAGTTTTAAAAGCAAACGTTAGATGGGCAGTTTTACAATAAGTACCTATGCATAAACAAACTATGAGTGATCTACGTGCTTATGGTTCACATATTATAAATTTCATATTTTACGAAGAGGCGCTTAATTTTTACCTTAAGAGATAAGCAAATGACGAAAACCGAAGGACAAACTTCAATCTTTTCCCAGTAAATTTTTGAATATCCTGCCCGTAAATTACATTTTTGATACTCGGTAAAGATATACAGTTCATGAGAGGTCAAGCGTCCCCTGGAAAAATGTAAGCAGAGCGCCGAAGAAAGCGTTTTTAGCGAGGCTTAATAGGAACGGCTGGAGTTAATATTCGGTCGCAACAAAGGCCAGATGACGCTAGGCAGTTTCACATTATGTCCAAGACAAAAAACCCACAGAACATTCCATGACACAAAGCTCTGGATGGCAGACGTCGCGTTCCCGGAGCCAAAGGGCATCGTCAGCTCGAGTTCCTCCAAAATTAATCTCCGGCTTGCATGAGAAACAGCAAAGCTAAAACAAAAGAAGGGACAGGGACAGACAATGAGAACCCCGGACGGGGGTAATTACGAGAGGGGTGCGGGTGGGTGTCGATCCACTGGACCCAGAAGACGGGGGAGGGACGCTTCTTACTCTTCAACCAGAGCAGACAGGTGCTCCACTGGCAAGGAGGGCGTAGTGAATTAAAGGGAAACGTCTACCTTGAATACCCTTGAGCGAAAGCTTTCAAATGAACGACGACAAATCGCGGGCAGCAGCGGTAGCTTGGTGCAATGTATTTCACTTAATGATGTTAGGTATTTGTGCGAGAAAACTGTGACTTGAGAACTTACACAGAGCAGCAGCCTCATCTCAGAGGAGCGTGTATCTATTAACAACATTAAATGATTTCGAGAGAGATCTCGGAATAGAGCGTTGTAGGAAACTAATAATGGTTGCGTGGTGTAGCTTATACTTGCAAACGTAGCTGCAGTTGTCGTCAGGGATAGTCTGAAAACGGAAATGTTAGTAAAGAGGTGCATATTTGATCACACAGTAAAAATGTCTCATCATACGGTGCAAGAGACAATGTACAGCTGATCGATGCAATGATACGGTATTTAGCTTGATGAAATAACTTTTCGGCTTTCAGACGGTATATATTCTACAGAAGCAGAAATGGTGGTGCAGTGTGAACTGTGACTCATATTATTGCTCTGCAGATCTGGGCTCGGCCTGTTCTATTTCCTATGAACCCGGTCCTGCGATACATTTTTGCCGCTAGAAGCCGTAACCACCAGCTTCAAGCCAGAAGTTTTGAGCCTAGACTTAAACTCCCTTGAGCTAAAATAACCTGATCGCATCATGAACACAGTGATGGGAACTGGCGGCTCTGCGGCTCAAATATAATGTAATATATATATCATCATTTTAATAAACAAAAGGCCAACAGGGTTGCTAACATAAAAGCCTAAAATAAATATGTTAGTACCACTGGCCGTAGAGCCTTAATAAACAGGACTATAAGACGGGGAGAGCTGGAAAAAAGGAAAAAGACCAAAAACGGTCACAGGAAATTCTGATGCTTTGGAAAAAATAATCACAATTACCCGTAATAAAAACCAATGTAATCACCCCCATGTTCTAGCGGGTTTCAACGCCACAGAACTACGTATGTAACCAATCCCCAACGTAAGATGCACATTAATGAGCTGAAGCGCCTAGCTCTTCGAGAAAATATACACCAGAGCACGCACCTCTGCTAATCAATCCCCATTCAAGCCCGAGAGTGTAATTTTCCGTATTATGACGTCAGCGGGTGCGAGAAGGAGGGAGTGCGACATCACACTCAAACGTCATAGCTGTACATATTGTTCATGGTTACTAAATTTTAGATTTTCAATTATTTATTGGGGTTGAAGAACATAGCACTCGATATCTAATTTAACAACCGCCTTAAGCTGCCGTGCCGTCTTGAACGTTAATTTTTTGCTAGCGGGTTCCGCGAGCCTAACTAAGCTTTCATAAGTGGCTGGTGTGGTGCAGGCCATTTAATTTCACCTGAGATTTACTCTTTATATTTCCTCCAAAACCTATCCCAACTATGGAACACTGTTCCAGCCCCGAAGTAAGATGGAGTTTGGTATGCTCTAGCCATGGTCCTACGCTACAAAATTAGGCACCTCGAAGTAAGATGCACCTAAATTAGCAGCAGCGATGTTATTTATTGAAACAGCGAACATTCAGATTCGAAAATTTTGAAGGTTTGATAGGCTTCGACTGGATGTTTAGTTTGTTTTTGCCGAGTGTTCGACACTCTTAACGAACAGCGTTGTCAAGACAAAGGTCTGAAGACTTGCAAGTTATGGTAGCTAAAGTGGTGGAAAGACGTTTAAGGCAATTACATATTTCTTATAAGTATTTTACGGACTGCTTATACATAATTTAAATTTTGATAATATATAGATCATTTTAGGTACTTCAGTATTAAGTTTACAAGAGCTAACATTTTCTGTACGTTTTAAATTACACCGCCCTGGTTACAAAAACGTAAACTTTTGGAGTGAAAATATGTTTAAGACACTGAAAAAGCAAAACCGCAAGCATTAATTGACAATTTAGTTCCATAAAATATAAATTAATTCAGTATTTTAAGTACTGTCGACAGCACCTCTACGCAGCGTTTTACATTCATTTCGATGAATTAAGCAAAGGTTTCAAGTGGTATTTTCGCGCATCCGTCAGTGAATTCTTATCATTAAATAGTCTTCCATTTGTATAAACACACCTTGAAAGGATACACCACAGGTTTTCAATTGGATTCAAGTCCGAGGACTTGACTGGCCTATTGAGACCGTTCATATTTTGGTAGGAAAACCATTTCTTTGTCAGCTTAGCAGAGTGTAGAACAGCATTATCTTGCTGAAACATGAGTTTACTTTGTTCATGACGTTCAAGAAAAAGTAAGAGAAAAAGATTGTTTTTTATATTTTGACTGTACTTCACGGCATTTTATCTTTCTTTCTTTTCAACTAATCTGTTTTTTTTTTTTTTTTGCAGAGGGCAATGCTGCCCAAATCACATGTGTCCCTCCACCAAGTAGCCGCTTAGAATAATCCGTTCATCTTTTCTCAAATCAGGCCAATATGACGGGTAAATATTCGGACCGTCTAAATTAAATATCCAATCGTTTCATCTGATGAAATCACTTTCCTTCTTTTTTATCAATCCAAGTCACTTTTTTCCTTCACCCAAGGCATTGGACAACTATTATGTTTCATTGTGAGTGCTGGGGGCGCCTTACTTTTCTTGTAAATTATTTCTTTTTTTTTTGGGGGGGGGGGGATTATGTAATACTTAACGAACTCTTCTTGGGTAAACGTGTGACCTTTTGAACCTCTCTAAGCAATCTGCGTCGGAACGTTGATGATAGTTTGGGAGGATGACCTATAAGCTTTCGATGGCCATGCTCTTCGGGGTTTCTCAATAAAATTACTCACAACATATCTAGATCTACAGTACTTATTTCCTTATCAATCGATGCTACATTATAACCATACCCTTTTAATGTAATTATAATTTCGTTTTCCTGCTCCGAAAGCTGAACGTTGCTTCCCATGGTGTAATGTTCAGTAAATTTAACATTTATCTTCTCAGATGAACGTTAAGTATTTACAAGTTGGTTTATATAACTTTATCTTCATATGCTTGCTTAGTAATTCGGAAACATATCTTTCTTTCTCAGCGTCCTAAACTTATCTCCACCCTAAAAGTTTAAATTTTTGTAACTAGCTTAGGTTAGGTTAGGTCAGGTCAGGTTAGGTTAGGTTAGGGCACCGTGTAAGCTAAAACCTTCGAGAAATGTTGGTGCCCGTAAAGCTTACATTAGAGTACCAGCAGTAATTTATCTACCATGAAAATTTAAACGATCTAGCAAGTAGTAGCATATAAAAAGTGACTAAGAGATATGTAAATGTCTTAATCTTATTATCACAACATTATATACAATGTGTCGAGTATACGGAACGAAATTTTATGTTCAAAGTAGTACAGGAGCAACTGTTCACCTTACTAACTGTAGAATTCTTTGTGAATTTATGGATGTTTTGAAAGCGATTATAACAACCTGCATTTTAAGTCACTAAGCTAGATTCCAGAGATTTTCTTTCCTTATTCTGACATTCTTAATGCAATATATCAAATTTCTACCGATTAATATTGTGTCCAGTTTTGTCTCGAAGTAAATACATTTCCTCCGTTGCGATCATAACACAATACCAGTGAACTGACTTAATGTTCGTAAATGTTCGTTGATTCTAGCTAGTACGTTGCAGTTAGAACAGTTTTCGAATCTACTGCGGTAAGATTCATTGACATCGCTTACTTGTTCAGACAAAAAAATCCATTCATTTAGTTCAACTAAAATAAACTAAAAATTCAGTCAAAGACAACTAGACTTCAACCTGTAGCAATATTTACACTACAAAATTAATGATCCGCGTCGTACGATACCTCTAATGGGCGGTACGTCCAACCCCTTGCAAAGCAATGTTCCGATATGGTGTAGAATTAGGCGGTCCCGTGGTAAAATGCACCTCCAAAAGACTGTGTAGCACCAACCCAGCCCGCATGTACACGAGTGATGTGCTCACAAAGCCGGAGAAATTTGAAGAGGAAATCATCGAGGCGATCCTCAATAGCAAAGGCCCCCGTCAATAACAAACCTCCCGCTTCGCTGGGCTCTAATCAAAGCATGCCGGAAAAATAGCCCGGACTTAATTAAATCTTACCGCTCAAAATCAGGCCAGAGGTCCAGTCCGGCAGCAGCTACAGTTAGGTCCACTGCAATGTCTCAAGGTCTCTGCTGAGAACCTGCCGCATTTAAATTTCAAGGCATTCCTTTTGTTGAGTGAAAATTTAATTAATGTCGTCAAGCCTACGCACAAAAGCGGTAGACGCGAGAAAAGTAAATTGACTTCACAAGGACTCTAGCTTACACTGCTCTTCAAAAACTTGAGAAAATTGTAAGAAATAAGTAAACTCCACGTGTTGTTCTACTTAAGCACCCATATCGTAAGTTGTAAACATTCAATACTTTTTTTAAGGAAAATTGAAATGACATTCTGAAGGCGCTAATTTGTTCATCTTTCCAGCGTTTCACTTACAAATAACAGCCCTATGAACGTCAGCGGCATATTTTCCTCGCATTGTTTTAACCTGCGGATTTCAAGCCACAGCTCAGGCTCTGGAGACTCAGGGTAATTACAGCACTCAAGAGCTGGAAAGCTGAGACAATAAAACTGTTAGAATGCGCTTCATGATGGAACGAATTTTTTTTAAATGAATACGAAGCTTCTTTGGCAAAATTGATTGTAGCCTCATTAGCCGTTTCTAGGGCGGTCACGAATTTTGTTAGAGTTAAGGAAAGTTCAGCAGAACTTTTCAAACCGAGACTTGAAAAACGGAGAAAATTCTTGAATGTGAGACTCATGAAGCGGAGAAAATTCCCGAGAGGAAGACTGTACGTGTGCAGCTCCATCTGTTATGAACCCTAGTAAAGGCAGACGCCGTACTGAATGAGACGCCTGTCTCCGTGGTATGAGTCACACTGTATGAAATAATTGGAGGTCAGAAAGCCGTAAAGAACTACATGCAGACCACACCTGTAATTTAGTTACCTTAACATCTAAAGTACCGTCACTGATATTAGGTATCCTACAATAAGACAGAAAGAATTTCAGCAGTAGGCTACTCCTATAAAATTCTAAAGGCCACGTGTACCTCAAAAAGTAATGATTGAAATATCCAACCCATAGTTATTCCGATTGAACAGGTGAAAATATCAAACAGTCCATTAAGGATTTCTGCCATTTATTTTTGAAGTGTTGTCTGTTATTTCGCGCGGAACTCAATATCACGAGCATCCCATGCGCTATGCGTTACAGCAGACGTCTAAAAAATTAACCCTTTATTGTATACTGCACAGATTCATGGGCGTTAGGAAAAATTCTCTTCCAGGAAAAAGGACGTTTAACTGAGCCAAGGAATGGTTAATGTGCCCTATACTGCCTAAGTATTCCGTGGGATACCTGTGCTATTTACTACCTCGAATTTAATACTGTTAGGATAAATAAAATCTTGAGCTTCAGTACGATAGAACTGACAGGGTGATAACGATAGAGTTATCATGTTATAGTGGGGCACGCTCCACTCACGTTAACAGTATACGTACTGCAATTAGTCTGACACTTGTTTACCACCGAAGGGTTAGTCAAGAGTGCAATTCGGGAATGAAGTGTTGTGGAGTTTTTATTCCTATTTATAGTTGGAATATTCGGAATATTATGAAGAAAAAGATGTTAAAGAAACATCAAAGGTAAAGACAATATTTTGCTCAAATAGAAAATGTAATTTGTAGCTCATAAGAAAAAAGAAACACCGTAAAAATACTGAAACATTTTCAAACACACTTCCGTCCCATTTTGTCCAATTAGCTGAGCGAGAAGCTGCGCTGAACATCAAACAAGAGCAAAGAAAACAGCAGTTTTCGTAGATTATAAGTTATGCGCTAACAATTATAAACGGAAAGCTCGTGTAATTATATTTCAATTTCCGACCAGACTAAACCGGATTTACCAGTCAAAGCCGGTTGGAAAGTTGGGTCACACTCCCGCTACCTCAGGTTCCGCAAAAGGTGGGTGAGCTGCAACTGCAGAGTCGTTTTCCTGGTTCTGAAAATGCTGGATTTTCGATGGCAGAAAGAGAAGAACCAGAGCAAGAGATGATTTGCTCAGCAGAAGAGCCAACTGTTCTGCAGAGATGGCCATTTGCAGTTCCTTCCGTACCAGCCAAAACAGTAATTTAATAAAGTAGGAGGTCGGTGGTTTTTCCTCTCGTGGCTAGGCCGAAGTTGTTCGCCACAGATGAACGAAGGACATTCACTACAACTGTCTCTATAGTTTCTTCTCGTAAGTTATTATACATTGCCTGACCAATGCTCCTCAAAGACCGGCTTCATAATATATACTGTATATGAATGACATTCCCTCTTATCTAACATTTTATCTACCTGTATACTGTACGTACACGATATACATATACTTTAGAAACCCAGCAGTTTGAGTCACCGAGTCTTCGATCCCCAGTCCACTCTCTGGAAACCTTGGGGGAACTCTGTATTGGTTATGAACTATGTAATAATGAGAGTGTCTAACAATAAGTACGGCCGAATTACACTCTCGAGGAACTCCTACTTTTTATTGTAGAACAAGTTGAAAAGTGGATCCACCTAGCAACGACAGTGGGGTCTAGCTCCTGTTGTTTTCTTTACTTCCCCTAGTGATCAGTCAATTAAAGACACACTCTTGTTATCTACAGCTGTTTTGTTTGAGTCCAGTAGAGATTAGCCAGTTGAAGAACTCTTTTCTCCTTTTAAAGATGTGTTGTTTGCGTTAAAGACATTAGGTTCTTCTCTAAGCTTTCTTCGCTAGTCAAGAGGCGATGAGTCAGTTCAACACGCTCGGTTCTCTAAGGGTGCTTTGATCAAGTCAAGTAGAAACCAATCTACTTAACCCATTTCATCGGCAGTTATAAATGTGATATTCCCTCTTTCTCAGCTTTCTCTACATCACACCACTGGAACATCATATCAAACTATAACTGCCAATGGATTTTTCTTCAAATTACTTTCGCTCATGAAAGGTAACAACGCAGCAATAGCCCCTCGTGTAGCACCTGCGTTTCATATCACAACAACCAATTAAATTGGACGAATAGCGGCAGCCGATTAAAGTCGCCCTTGCGACTTGAATTAAGCTCCAATGCGCTGCTGACTTTGGTGCATTGCAGCGCAAATGAAAGCAGCCCAGCACACAAAATTTTATAACAAATCGAGTGTAGGCAAATTAGCTGAAGCTATAGAAGAGCCGAGGGTGCTAGCTATACAGGTGCTGCAGCTCTATGAGCGTTACTGCAGGTATAGAGAGATGCAAGGGGAATAATGGAAACCTGGTGCAGAATTTTCTTAACCGATATATTATTAATTAAATAATCAAGGGGAAGGGAGAGTAACAAAGGATGCATCCAATTGTTACGACAAATAATACGAGCAACGCGCCGAATGTCTAAAAATAGACTTACAGTATACAATCAGCGTAAAATAGAGCAATAAGAAAGGCGCAGTACGTACTAGAACGCCTTATGGCGTAAGACAATCACTCGCAGTGAGCGGGGGGCGACATTCAACGCTGTCACTTTTTACGGCCAGCTTACTCTAGAGTTTTGTTATTTTGCAAATTTCAGTCAACCCACCTAACTGCCTGAAAAATGTTGTGATGAATGGCTCAACTCCTTCTCTCTCTGTCTCTGGGTGGAGTTACACATTAAACACCGTCATTTTTTATGGCCAGCTTAGTCAGGATTTTTGCGATTTTTCACATCTCAATCAACCCACCAGACTGCCTAAAAAATTTTTATTATTATGACGGAACTCCTCCTGCCGCTTTGTGGGAGAACAGAAAACAAAATTCATCGCCCTCATTTTTGGTGGCCAGCTAATTCTAGTTTTTTGGCATTGTCACATCTAGGTCAACCCACCTCTCTACAAAAAACTATGAACATGGCTCAACTCCTTTTCCCCTTTTTTAGGTGAACAGACGTTTCGGGAAAAAACAGATTAAACTTAAACCTATGAATAAAAATTTACTTTGCTTCCTTTATTACTAATGGGGTGAGGGGAGCATAGGCTAAGCGTTATCAGGAAGGGATCCAAAAGGCGAATGAACCAACGTAGGCGGAGAGGCCGGATGTCATCTCCTGTACAGTCAGCGGGTGTGGAGCTACACAGCCGAGGTCATAACGTTAAGGCTGGCCCCTGTTCCGCCTACATGCCATCAGCAACAATCACTTCTTCATCGTAGCCTCTTAATATCCAAGAGCTCATAACATTAGAGTCCCTCTATATCCACAGAACAATACGCACCCTTAACGTTAGGACCTCGGCTGTAGCGCTTCACACAGTCCACAATTAGCTCCACACCTGCTGACTGAACAGGAGCTGACATCCGGCCTCTCCACCTACCTTGGTTCATTCTCCCTTTAGAGCCCTTCCCGATAACACCTAGCCTATGCTTCCCTCAACCCAAGAGTAATAAAGGAAGAAAAATAAATTTTTATTCGTAGATTTAGAATCCAATTTTTTTCTGATGATGGGATGTCTTTCCCGAAACGTCAATTTTATGAGTAGTCAACTTTACATTTAGTATTTGATATTTGTCTTAGCTTAATTTCTTTTTAATTATTAATAATTCTGCACTTAATTGCAAAGACCAGTTTTATAAAGCCCGACAAAGTACGCTGCAATATTAATATGCGCGTTTTTCGTGCACCAAACCTAAACCTTTGAGAATAAAAACTTGCGGGATTCGGCCAAACCCTGCATAAAAACCAATGAACCTTCATACATTTTCATATATAGTAATACGTGTGTCGAATATCAAAATTTTCAAGCTGGAATCTGGTGACTTTCTTACTATGAATTATTAGTGTAGAAATAAATTTAATCAGAGTATCGATAGATATCGGCTGGACTTCATATACTCATTTGCGTAACTTTATTAAGCGATACCAAGGGGACGGCATCGCCTGGCATAACCAATCAGAGCAGTAGACCATTTCGTACATTGTGGAGAACCAGTCAAAGCGCAACTGGCTGTAACGTCAACCATTCCTTTGTTTTGGTCACGTGAGAGTACACTGATCTCGCTCTGTTCATTTTTTGGTCAACCTTTCACCAACTTACACATTATCAGCACTTCACAATAGAAAACGGCGCGTCATTTCTTTCTGTGAAAATGAGACAGCGCTTCAGTCAGGTACATAGTTGGACCAATAGTGTTGGCAGTTTTAAATGTTTTTAAGTACACATCATGTAGATTAAATGCGAGAAGTGTGAGAAGCAACACGTATTTCCTATATCAATGAAAAAATCGCCGAAGCTGAGTTGTATGAGGCAAGAAGTTATTACCTGGCAAGGTGAAACAAAGGAAGTTGTAATTAATACTTCTTGCTGCTCCTAAGAACTTGGCATGCACATCTTAATTTATTCATTACTGCTTATCGTAACTCGCCATGCGCTAATTTTACAAACAAAACGACCTAGCATGAACCTACAGTCTGGCACAGCCTCACGCGACAACAATATGTAAGGTACAGAGCCCGAAGAAACATCGTCCGCATGGTGCCGAAAAGATCCCTAGCGTCTCGTGGACACACAGATACTTAAGCAAGAGGTAAGTATCTTCGCTTTTTTCATTCGCTGCTGGGACAGTAATCAACACAAGTTGCTCAAGCCCATTTACAGGTTAAAAACAATACTATTAGGAGTTTTTTATTTCCAAAAGCAACAATGCATTACTTTATCATTATAGATTGGCAAATACTACACCGAAAGTTGCTTGCACAAAATGTGAATTTCTTCTCTGTGCTCCTTGAGCAAAGTTACCTCCGAGCATGATCAACATGTTTAACAGATTTCCCAAAAGCTTCATGTGGAATTGTAAAAGATGCTTACAAGTTTCAACGCAAAGCTGCTGCTTACATCAAACATGGCTTTTGCCATAAACGTTCAACCACTTTGCAGCTGCTTGAGCATTATGACTCTATTCTCGGTCTACTATGCCAAGGTAAAAGTGTGGACGTATTATATTTAGATTTTGCCAAAGCATTCGATAAAGTAGAACATGGAATACTGATACTCAAACTCTTCAACATGGGTATCCGTGGAAAATGTCTTAAATGAATCAAAGTTTTCCTGACAAACCGAACCCAATGTTTAATTATGTAAATAATAAAGTGTCCAAATGACAGCCGGTAGTCAGTGGAGTCCCAGAAGGCACCGTGCTTGGTCCATTACTATGCATCATCATGATAAATGATATGGGGCACCAAAGCAAGTTTGCCGTTCCCTCATCGTTCGCTGATGACACAAGGATATTAGCAGCGGTTCAATCAATGGCAGACGTACGGAATGTGCAACTAGATCTAACCAACATCTTTCACTGGACATCAGTTAACAACATGACCTTCAACGAATCAAAAATTTGAACTTTTACGATGCGGAAAAAGTTCTCCCTTGCTGAATCTACGTCCTACACGACCAGAGATGGAAGCGAAATCGAGAGAAAGCAAATTTTAAGGGACCTTGGGGTGAGAAAACACGATAATGTTACTTTTGAAGATCATGTGGGTCGAGTTGTTACCATAGACAAGAAGTGGAGCGGATGGGGGCTTCGAACTTTCTCTTCACGAGAGGCAGACACAATGCTCACCTTATGGAAACAACTGATACTGCCAAGAATTGAATACTGTTCATCTCTTTAGATGGCAAGCAAACGGAAAGACTTATAGCGCTTCGAGGCTATCCAGAGATCGTTCACTGGCATAACTGCCAATATCCGAGGCATGTAAGACTTAAACTATCACGAAATACTGGCTCAAATTCAAATGTACTCCATTCAAAGGAGATTCGAGCGCTTTACGATCATATATATGTGGATAATTCTAGAAGGAATTACTGTCAACGTCAATGGACGAATCCAGGCCAGACACTCAAACCGTACTGGTCGCACTTGTGAGGTGCGCATTCCGATCAAAACTGGGGGTGATGAGATAGCCACAAAGCATTCTAATAGTTTTGTGGTCCAAGGGGCGAGATTATTCAACAAAATGCCTCGTCACATTCGAAATGTCACCGGTACAGAGACTGTGAAATTTAAAAACTTACTGGACGCATGCTTACTGAAAGTGCCAGATAAACCTGATATAAGCGGCTACGTGAACTGTGGGGATAATTCGCTGTTAGACATCCCGCTGGTCACGGACTGCAGCATCACCTCTGCACAAGATGGGTGGCGGGCATAACGTCACCTGGACTCCGTCCGAAGTATCATCAAAGGTATCAATGGGAAGGTATGATATCTCTGGATACTATCAGCAGGTGAGAATTGGTTTACGTATGCAAGAAAGGAGGCGCAGACTGCACAAACATCATCATTTTCATCACCAGAAAATGTAAAGTTTATTCTTATAAAGTTAGATGTTGTTCAGATGTCTTCAATCTATATATTTATGAAAAACATTATCATGAGCTGCAAAAAACTGCATGTTCCCTGCAAATTTTACCCTGAGGTAATAAGAATACTTTAATTACAACACCAATGCAACAGTTATAGTACTGATAACGGTAATAGTTATAATAACTAGCGGGACCTGCGATAATTCCACTGTTAAATAATTGTTTCGCCTACTTTTTTTTTAGTTATGGTAGTGTTCCTGTGATTTAATCTACCCCGTCCAATCTTAAATTCCGCTTGACAAACCCTCATTTACCTTAATACACCTTTTTAGCGGACTCTAGCCTCTCTCACCTGTGAATCTGGCATACAACGCTACTTCTTGCATTGTTCTCCTCTATTTATGCATGCTTGTCTACGCTCTGTTTTCCACTGTTTACAGACAATTTAGATGATTATCATCTTAAGCGTTGCAATTGTTTGTCAGCGTGTCCGATTTTTTTTACGACTACGGGACCCATGGCTATTGACCAGTAGCCCATGATTTTCCTGCTCTCTTTGGCGCGATAGATATACAACAAACCGACTCGGCCAGTTTCTTAATCAGCCTGACCTTCTGTTCTCAAGATTTCATTGTATTTCCTGAATTAGACATCGCACTTTCGCTTGACAGAATACTTTAGAGCCGTTATGGCCAACACTATCCGGTCCACTTTCCAGCAGCGTATCTTAAATACGTATCTGGCTGGCCTTATTCAGATCGTCGAGTGCCAAAGAGAAGCAAACATAATATGTTGTGAAAGAAATGAAAAGCGGTAGATATGATACGAGTGAAATGATCATGTCTTTGCTTTAAAAGTGACTGAAAATTTTTCAAGAAGAGCTAAAGAAGACAGCTATGGTCGAACTTCGTTCCAGCGAAAATCAGAGCTTCTTGCAAATTGAAATTCCCCCCCAAGGAGCTTCTAATGGGAGGAGCAAGCCCAAGCACTCTCTGGGCGAGTAAACACATGGCTTTGTCACGTGATCGAAGCTGGTGTTTGAAGTCCTTAAAGAGGCTGAAGTGGCAGTGGTCAGCACATATTATTAAGGAAGATACAGACAGGCAGTTCTTAATTATTTTTGCAAAGACAATCGTGTCCGCAGATTTATATCCCAGTGCTCACTCTGTTACTTTCATCATCAGATGGTATACAGGATACAAGTTTCCTTTACATACTTCCATCCGCTCGGAATTTCGTCGATAGTTAATGGCTATAGAAATTTGAGCTCAAGACTCCTTCCTGTATAGGCTGCTTGAGGCAATGCCGCTCTCCGATTGGATAAGCCACTCAGCCAGTTTAAGGGAAAAGTTTACTCGCAACGCTACCGTAGGATAAATAGAGAGGGTTCGCTCCTCTCTATTAGAACCTCCTTGTTCCCCCCTACATAATACGGAAAAGCGTTACATACAAACACCTTATGTAGGAATGGACGGACGAATAAAGCTTCATGCAGAATTATAACATAGATGATTACGGGAATAATATCAAGAGTTTTCACTTAATTAACTCTTTACTAGAGATTAAAGTGACGTTGTGTTTTCATATCAAAAGTATGTCGTTGAACTGCTCTAAGCTGCAGCAGTAGCATCAGAGAATTTACACACGAGCGAAGCCATGCAGAGCCTCGCACCACAATTCCCAACCTTCACGACAATGACTGCATTCCTGCGTGAGAAAGGCAAATTGCATTAAAATCTGAACTTCATTGAATTCGACACGCCGTTGCTGGAATGTGGTTTCTATTTGCAAAAATACGAGGCCCAAAATTTTGCCTTCCAGTTTTGTCCAATCGCTGCAGCGACAGCACTGCCCCCCGACCTGACTGCATGTTATAGCGACACATGCGAGGACTGCTGTACGAATTACTGTATGTGTATAATTATCTAAATCAAAACACTATAGTACAGACTATTATGCTTCAATATGTATATACATAATATTATATGAATCCCTTTTTGCTTAAGCACTGAGATCGTTACACTTTCTGAGTTTGCATACTCGTAGCCCCGTATCCTGCTTTACTACGTTCATAGAAAAAGAACAAGAAGAAGTCAGTCGCGAGTATTCATGATACAAGGGGTAGAGGACAAGCATATAGTATCGTGATATTCTACTTACAATGAGTCGAGCCAGGACTCGATCTGGTGACCTAGAGATTAACACGCCGATACTCTAGGTCCCCAGATCGAGTCGTTTGCATTCATTCTATTAACACAAAAGGGTGGACGGATGACCCAGGTAACAATGATATATTATATTAATATTATTAAAACGTTGGAATGTTTACTTTCGGGTTATATATTATTTCTAGTATGTTATGATCATGTTGTTTTGAGATTACAACGTAATATTCATTTGTTGTGTTTATATCTTATACTATAATATTATAATAATGTTACTTATCAATATTACCTAATAACATTGATTTATTGTTCAAAAAATGTTCATTTAACGTTATTCCAAATACCAAAGTGATGTTTTAGACTAACAAGTAAAATACACTTCTTCTACATTAAAAAATAATAAATAAATATTAAATTGATATTTTAGACTGAACAAATAAAATATATACTGCGCACGCCTGTAACTTGATTGAGTCACCGCTTGTTTTCGTATTTGACACTTATGTTTATTTTCTAATGTTGTCCACTGTATACGAGAAATAAATGTTCGAATGTGTACTTTTAACTAGTATCACATGAAGTTTACATCTGTATATGTGCAAACCTACGGTAATGTACAGAAGTAAGTAAATATCTTGAATCTGATCATCCGTTATATGAAGTGTAATGCGGGATCCAATCTGATTTTGCCAATACGGTCCGAGATGAAACTGGCGGCAAATACCTTTGTTTATACTTAAACCTCTCTTGCCACGTTTTTCTCGAAGGACAGGTTACGCCTGAGTGCGTAACTTGTCCTAGGATCCCTCCGCTGAAGCCTTAGCGGAACCACACGGCGACGGCTGCACCCTCGGTCTTTCCAGGGTCTGGTGCGTAATATTTTAATGTTGGCAAATAATTATGAAATAACATGGACATCATAACATTAAAATAATATAATTAAAATGTCATGGAACAATATTTCAATATTAGTGTAATATTACTGAACAACCATAATTTCACAGTTATTAGAAGATAATATATTATCAATACTAAAATAATATTAGAAACATTATTTCAATATTAGTTCATTATTTCATCGTAACATCTGATTTCATGCAACAATGATATTTTAATATTTCCGAATAATGGTATCCTAACATTGAAATAATCGTGTAAAAAATAATATTATTTCAACATTGGGGATAATACTACCTAATGTTACATCATAACGTTATGCTAATATTAACATAACTATTTTTGCTACCTGGGGAGTCCCCTGTCTGGATAATCCCGGGTGTTTGGCGGGACGAGAACCTGTAAGATATTCTACTTAATTACGTTTCATTACCAGCTTTTCCAGAATGCTTTACCCCATAAACCCTTATTATTCTTTCCTAGTTTTGCCACCGCCCCCACATCCTCAGATATGATCTAAGCGGTGAGGTAAAAACTAAGTTTAGTATATGTTCCTTGCGGTAATTACTCTATGTATATTTACTTTCGCAGACCTGTCGTAATTGCTGATATCTGTGCATGCTAGTTTTGTAATGAGATCTCGGACTGTCCACCTACTTGCCAACCATTGGCTAATGAGTGCTGTCAGTCTTCTTGTCAAAAAAAATAATAATAAAGGCAACAGACAAAGCTATGGAGCTCGGCCACATACTTACCAATGTTTCCTACTTGATTCATTATCGCATGCTCTGCAAATATTCATTGTGTGACAAAAAATATGCTTTGCATAAAAGGAAAATTACTAGAATCTACACGAACACTCACAGCCCACAGCATAGCACAATATCAAGCTACAGCACTCTGACATGCGTTGAGCCCTCAGCAGCAACCGACAGCTACAGGGAGTTGAAAATCGAAAACACATCATGTGGCCGGCATCGCAACCTCGCCCACGCTATGCTACAACTGGCTGAAAAAATATAACAGTCTAAGGTCACCTCGTGCGGCTACAGTGAGTCGAGTAAGTAGAGCAGAAGAGTAAGATTCCAATGAAGGGCTTATTGCAGCACCAGGAATACGAAGGGCGCTGGGGACAAGAAGAACGACGATCCAGAAGACTGTCATATGACTTATATATCCGATATATTAACATTTTGCTGAGGAAATGGGCGCAAGTAGAAGAGCATTAAAACCGCTGAACAATGCAGAGGAACCTCGACTATCTTATGAGCTCTTAAGAGGAGTACGTTACAAGAGCTGAATATTGTATAGGCACCTCGACTATCTTAAAAGCTGTCCAGAAAAGTACAAGGACAAGAGGAGTGCATTACAAGAGCTGAATTTGGCGCAGTTGCTTCTGCTCTTTCAAGCGCGGCACGGAAGAATTAATGAACATGTGGAGCGTTACAAGAGCTTAATACGGCCCACGCACAGTCACTATCTCAACAACTGTACAGGAAGATACACGGACAAGAGGAGTGACGTTACAAGAAGTGAACATATCGCACTACCGCCACCGTCTCAAGAGCGCCCAGCGGCTCTCAACTTTGCCTCAAGTCGAGAAATTTTACAGCTTTTTCTCAATGACGAATTTTGCGGGGCACACAATAGAAAGTCGGGCAAAAAGGGAGCGCAAGTTGCGGCGGCGGCACCGCGGCACTAAGGCGCAGAGCATTAGTGAAGGAGTGATGTACTGGCCGACGTGCGCAGTTTTGATGAAAGCCAAAGGAGTTTCAGGTGTCGCCGGGAGTGCTGAGCAGCATTATGAAGTGTGGCATGGAATAGTACGTGCAACAGACTCAACAGAATTAGGAAGCGGTTCATGTGCCAAGAAATAGTAAGGGTATAACAGACTCAACAGAATTAGGAAGCGGTTCATGTGCCAAGAAATAGTAAGGGTATAACAGACTCAACAGAATTATGAAGCGGTTCATGTGCCAAGAAATAGTAAGGGTATAACAGACTCAACAGAATTAGGAAGCGGTTCATGTACCACTGAATAGAACGGCAATAACAGACAGAATAGAATGTTGAGCCATTCAGGTACCAAGAAATAATGGGCATAAGAGATGAAAAAAGTTATCTACCTGCTCATATACACTGGAATAGTTTGGCAAATGCTAAAAAACTTGTCGATTAGTTCATTTAGTTGTGAGATAAAGCTACATATAAGCCTAAAAAAGATCGTAACCCTGCGACCAGCAGTCTTTTATTATATCGCTATAGAAAAACTAGCCATCTTCAGGCTAAAATTTAGGAATGGAACTGACACTCGGGAATTTGAGACCTTTAGGTTAAAATTTAGGAATGGAACTGACACTCGGGAATTTGAGACCTTTATGTTAAAATTTAGGAATGGAACTGACACTCGGGAATTTGAGACCTTTAGGTTAAAATTTAGGAATGGAACTGACACTCAGGAATTTGAGACTGACTGCCGTCAATTGCAAGCTGATATAAAAATGAAAATTGGCCTGCAATGACCGTATCAGCACTATCTAGGGCGCGTTCGACTCGACACTGAAATTAATTTTTCTAGGCGTGGCTAGTCCAATATTCCAGACACAAGTTTTGGCTTCACAACTTTTAATTGTGCTGATAATATTACAAGCAACCCGAGGACGTTTCGCCGGCGATAAACTCCGCTTTAGGATGCAACATGGAGTGTCTAGAAGTCTCAGAGGCAACCGATTAAAAGGCACGACCTAAACCTCAATTGAGCAGGTTGAAACCACAGCGCAGGCCTGAAGTTCCAGACAAGTCAAGTCTCGAAGGCGTAATTTTGGAGGACAATCGAACATGCCAATATATGGGTAATATCGGACATGGGGTTAAATTTCCAAGCGGCCGCTGACACTACCGAACTCAGGCCTCTCTGGCAACAATCCCAAGTTGATAAAAGAGTTTAAATTGAGCTGCACAATGTATAAGCTTAAAAAAATTAGGTATTGTATAGCTGCAACCTGCTGTGTATTATATCGCTAAAAGAAACAGGCCATCTTTGGGGCGAAATTTTAGCAGGCCGCTGACACGCGTGGATTCTTGGAAAACTCCCGAGGGATGCGATAAGTTCTACAGGGAATGCCTCGGAGCCGATACTTTCTTATCGGAGCCGCAAGAAACCGAGAGAAACCGCGAACCGAAGACGACCGCAAGTTCGACGCTCTACTGACACAAAAAGTAAAGTAACATTGCTGAAAGCAACGGGAGGTGACTGAACCTTTTACAGCTTATGTATAGTAAACAGACATACAGCACACTTTTAGTATTGGAATCAAATTGACTGATTGAGGATTCAACTACAACAAATATGGCTTCTGATTTAAAAAGCAAAACATAGTCCACAGTCAATATTTTGTGAGTAGAAGAAAATTTTTTTGGCAAAATGCAACCATTTTTATAACAAGTGTCTCTGACATATTGTTAAATTAATATGTCTCCAACAATGCTATTCCTACGAGATATTAATATTATCTGGTTCACTTTGAACGTTATTTCATAACGTTTCATATCAAAATGTTTCGCTTACTTCATTTATCGCAATGCTAACTATCCACAACGTCTACAGTTTTGTTAAGAAAAATTAAAAATTGCTTATCTTTACTAAGCAGTTACAACGAAATAACCAGAGCTTTCAGTTATTAACAACTGCATTAACCAGTTATTTTTCCAATAAAAGTAGATGGAGGAATTTACTGTCCCAAAAACCGCCATGCTTTCCTGTGCACCGAATGAAAACTTGTAATTGCGTTAACACGCCAAGGCATGTTTGCTGCGTCGATAAGCAGAAAGGCGTGCTGGTACTAGCACAAAAATTTTCTCAGCATCAAAACGAGTATCGTAAAATAAAATCCAATAGTCATTCCCATCTTTTTGTGGTCTCAGTAGCTACCTGAACGAGATACAGCACACTTGAACATCATTTAATGATTGTTTCCGAGGCCTTCGTTGTCTAACAACTTCTGCAACAAGCACTGCGCTCGCGTCGGTAGTGGAAGCGAAGCAGAAGTGAACATCACACACCGAGAACGAAACAAATTTGCTTGGCATTGGAAAATCCGCTGTAATCCCTGCGACATGCGTAAATCCGCTGAGCCCCAGCAGATCCGAACGCCGTCGGATGATCCGCTCGTGTCACAGTAACAGGATATTGCAGCCGCGTCTCGGTCCGCACAGAGAGACTGGTGGCCACCAGCAGGCCTTAGCCTTTCAGTGGTGACGTCATACTCAAGAGAAGAGACTATTGTGTGTTACAGAACAGCAGCAGACGGGTGGCCACCAGCAGGCCTTAGCCTCTCAGTGGTGACGTCATACTCAAGAGAAGATACTCTCTCGTGAGTGTAAAGCCCGCTGCACACGAGAGTCGAAACGTGGGAGCGTTTCTCCCTACTCGACCAATACGTTACCGCGGGGGAGGGCTTCGACTTGCCCAGAACTACAGGCAAAGTGGAATAACTGCTACAATTCTGAGGGGCTATTATAGTCATTGCGCTATAGCACGTTCCAATTGCACAATTTCAAATATCTCTCCAAATTTGAAACGAATTCCAATTAGCCACGTCATATATTTTTTAGCGATACTATAAACAGATTAAGTTGTAGTCACAGCCACAGAAACTTTTGTTCCAAGGACATGTAACGTTTTCATGTTTCGACTCTCCTGTGCGGTGGGCTTTGCAGAACAACAGCAGGGTCGTTTCCACCAGCTTTATTCTAATTACAGTACACTTCAAATAGGGTCCAGTGTGCACTGCCTATACGTCACTATATATACAGGCTTCTCTACACTTGCCATCCTATTTAGGTAAGTTTTATCCTAGGCGTTTTCACGGGAAGAGCTACGCCGATTGGGAAGGCCAGTATAGCGCTTTTCGGCGCAATATCAGGCGCTCGAACTGTGGCCACACAACGTAGGCACTTCCACTACACCATACTGGACGACCCACTCCTGGCAATGGTTTCCTAAAGGCAGTTCACACTAGCCACTTTCGTCCCGTTTAAACCTATCAGTCGTTCAGTAATAAGTCATCGACTGAAGAGTTGGGGTACATACTTAAAGTGCTGGGACCTGTCCGTTGCCGCTGCGTACGTAGGGACCGACCGGGGCCCCGGCTATTTTCAAAGCCCCGTCCCCGGTCAAACGAATATTGGTTACCCCGGCTTTTCGAACCGTGAATACCGGGGGTTTGGCCAGGATTTTTTTTTTCGGGGGAACACTTGGAAGGCTGTAACCTCCTCGGCGGAGGTAATTAATTCACATTTTCATAAAATGAATCTCACCCGAAGTTCGCGTCGACACGCCCCTTCAAGAATACAACCTGATACATTACGCCGTCGGTCGGCCTACGTCTGACAGTCGTAGGGGCGTCGTTTGTTGATCGACGGGCTGGGACGGCAATGAAAGTCGCTAGGGTGAACGAAGCTGAAGGCTAATGCAGTAAATAGCAATAAATAATTTTCAACTAAAAAGAAAACCCCTCACTCACAAAGAAAATGTTCATAATCTCGCAAGGAAAGCACTGATTCACAAAAAAAAAAAAACACTTTTTTTCTGGGGTACAAAAGTACTTGTGGCAGCTGTTAGACCAGTTTGATGTTTCAAGATTCAATGAGTGTTGCCCACCAATGGCTTATACTGGCGAATTTGCGTTTCTAATACGCCTTACCCCCAGTTTGAAGTTCTAAAGTTACTTAATCCATTGTCATTTCAAATATGTAACCCGTCCAGTACAGCGCACCTCATAGCCCACACTATCGTAGCATACAAGTACAGCATGAGAGAATATTAAAAGCCTAATGGTAAACACAGAGAAAATACCGGAGAAAGCAGGTATATGATTTAGGTAAACAAAAAAATGTACACACGTTCACTGGAACAGCAGATACTCCAGTTTACGGTTTGCAGAGGTGTATCCCATTAGATCTTACTAAGGCTATACCTAGATCGACAGAGAGGGTATTGTACAATATCAGCATTAGCCCTCATTACAAAAACTTTCTGGCAATGGCGATCATTTTGATAAATAGATTTTATGCCGTAATTGAAGGCGTGAGTAATTTTCAGGGACCTGAATATATGTATATACTAAGGCCAAGTTTGCTAGGCATCCTCGAGGGGGCCGACAATCCCCATACAGCATTGACAAACCTGATTTGCCCCAACCCTAGAGTCCATTCGATGGCTTTGAAAGGGACGAGCGTCTTAACTAGCGAGGCAGCAGAAGCGCCACGGCTGGTAACACGATATTGCCCACTGGTCAGCAGCTAACTAGCGACCGAATCCCACGTGGATCCGCTTCCGTACCATGTTGTAGTGCTATAGGCAGCGGCTGTGTGTAACAAAGAAACTAGGTTAACTCATTTGCAGCTGTTTGGCAATGCCACTGTGCATCTAAAGTGTGACTGTGTGTAACTGCCGAGCGAGAACTATAAATTAATGCTGTACTCCTATAGCACTCCGCCACGTCGACGAATCTGTGTAGAATTTCTCAATGTTCGCAACGGTTTTGGGCTGCGTATCATTTTCACAAAGCAGATTGAACTTAAAACGCGATTTTTTTTAGAAAGGTATCGAAAAATAATCAAACTGTTTCAGAAACGTGAGTGCTGATTTGAAATATTTTAAAGCAAGACTGTAAAATTTGAGCTACTTTGATCATGGACGCCAAGCACTGCAGTATCAATGGAGACGGCAGCGGCCGATAGAGAGGATTGAATACGCTGTTGCACGAATCTACTTGGACGGTTTTCCACTCAAGAACGTTGCTCCATCAACAGAGTTACTACCAAGGACTGTCTACCAAAGTAGTAAAGCTTGCTGAAAGTAGCAAGAAGACAATAATGAAATGCAAACATCAATGACCTTAAGCTTTCAAAACATTCCGAAATTTCATGGAATGTAATTATGTATGGTGGGAATTGCTGTCATTAAAACCGAGATAGCCTTTGGACACGGACGTCAAAACGACACCCAACTTTCTTACTCTGAAAAATAAGAAAGAAATGGGGCTGAAGGTATGCAGTGAGTGAAATTAATTAACCCTAACGCTCGAACGTTTAGCGCGTGACGCCCAGGAATCGCAGCATCAGCACATAACTCTTCCTGGGGTACGTATGAAGGAAATCACACTAAGGTTTGGAGGATGTACACCATTCGTAGATACAGCATATTTTCGTGTATTTTTCATTCATTGGTTCAATTGAAGCTACGATAAGATTAAGTGCGTTCGCAGCCATCTAATCAGGAACAAGAAGTCGAGACTAATGAGGGGGCAGCTCAAGGTTGTAAAAAAGTTATAATTATTTTATTTTTTGCATATCAACAGCGAAAAGAGGGACCACAAAATTTGCAGCTTCTGATGACTGGAAATCGGACATGTTGTTATCGTACCGTAACAAATTTATATGAAAATTCAGTTTTCTGACGCAATAACACAATATCAAAGATCTGTTCCTGCAGTTGCCTGTATGCGGCAACAGTAATATATATATATTTACGTAAATTACTAGCTCGCAGAATTGCAAAAGGAAGCTTAACCTCGACAGCGGCCAGTGCCCTATCAACATTTGCGCTGTAACCGTCACTGCAATTTTCATAACCACATAGCCACGAATGAAGAAAAGTTTTCGAAACGAAAGGGGGTTACGTTATTTCATAAGAAAGCAGCAAAAAACCGCATCAGTCAATTAGAAAATACACCGAAAGTAGCCTCAGTGTTACGCAGGAGGTTTAACGTCGACCCCTAATTTAGTAAATCGCAAGCAACGAGAACGGTAAGCACGTTTGGAATAACGCCTATAGAAGGGATGCTAGTGGCAGCAGGCTACAATCAAGGGCACCTTTTTAAAGTGAATTTCAAGACAACAGAACAGTTTGGATGAAGTGGGAAGAGTGTGTGAACTGAGACTGGAGGCTAAATGCCGAGCTGATATAAGGGAAATTCAGACGACAAAATGGTGAGGATGAAGCAATAGGCAGAACGCCGATATGTTGGGAGTGAGTTTCAAGCTTAATAGAACAGTAAAGATGCGTTGAGGAGGGTCTCAAGTCAGACCCTCGATCTGTTATAAGTGAATGTCAGCTAAGAGAAGAGTGAGAACAGGCCGAGAAGTCTCAAGGCAGGTCCATCGATCTGTTATACGTGAATTTCCAGCTAACAGAAGAGTAAGAACACGCCGAAGAGTCTCAAGGCAGGTCCGCCGATCTGCTAAAAGTAAATTTCAGCTAAGTGAAAAGCAAGAATACGCCGAAGAGTCTCAAGGCAGGTCCGCCGATCTACTATAAGTAAATTTCAGCTAAGTGAAAAGCAAGAATACGCCGAAGAGTCTCAAGGCAGGTCCGCCGATCTGCTAAAAGTAAATTTCAGCTTAGTGAAAAGCAAGAATACGCCGATGAGTCTCAAGGCAGGTCCGCCGATCTGCTATAAGTAAATTTCAGCTAAGTGAAAAGCAAGAACACGCCGAAGAGTCTCAAGGCAGGTCCGCCGATCTGCTATAAGTAAATTTCAGCTAAGAGAAAAGCAAGAATACGCCGANGCTAAAAGTAAATTTCAGCTAAGTGAAAAGCAAGAATACGCCGAAGAGTCTCAAGGCAGGTCCGCCGATCTGCTATAAGTAAATTTCAGCTAAGTGAAAAGCAAGAACACGCCGAAGAGTCTCAAGGCAGGTCCGCCGATCTGCTATAAGTAAATTTCAGCTAAGTGAAAAGCAAGAACACGCCGAAGAGTCTCAAGCAGGTCCGCCGATCTGCTATAAGTGAATTTCCAGCTAACATGCAGAAGGTAAGAACACGCCGCAGAGTCTCAAGGCAGGTCTGCCGATCTGCTATAAGTAAATTTCAGCTAAGAGAAAAGCAAGAATACGCCGAAGAGTCTCAAGGCAGGTCCGCCGATCTGTTATAAGTGAATTTCCAGCTAACAGAAGAGTAAGGATGCACTGAGAAGAGCTGAAAGTCTCGTCGGAAGCTGCAGCTCGGAGGCAATTCCCTAAGGCGAGTGTGCATCTCCGCCGAAGAACATTTTCCAATGCATACATTTAGGAAACTGCAAGCGAGCTTATCGAGGGAAATATTACAGTAACTGGTGAGGCTGCCGGTGGCTGCTTTACATGAATGAAGCCGTGGAGGCAGGCAAAGGTGCTTCGTGCAACGCAGAGAAGACTGTTCTACATGAAACTTATAGCACCGTTAATATGAGTCAAAAAGTACAGTTTACACAGACTCAATACTGCATTAGATGAGACAAAGAATACTGTTTTACACGAGACAGAAAATACTATATTACATAAGAGAGAGATTATTTTTTTACGTGAAATAGTGATGCCAATCTCACATGGCACGGAGATTGTTTGTTTTACATGAGACATAGAAGACTGTTTTACATGACACGGAAGTGGACAAGAATGACATCAAACTTTCCTACAAAAACACATTTCCATAGGGTCCTACTTCAAATATAAAGGCAAGTCCCCCACACCACTTTTGTCCAGTGTTAGTTACCGTTTCCGACGTCAGTCCTGCTGTGCCTGATATATAGGTAGCACTGGACAACACTTTAAAGCCCGTATCGACCAACATTTAGGAATATCAAGTCGTACCGGCTTACCACTTGCGAAACCCTCACATTAAGCCCCTCGTCTACATGCTGAGCAAAACAACCATCCCATCAGCAGGAATGACTTCTCCATCATAGACTATTCCAATCCCATCGAGCTTACAACACTAGAGTCCCTCCATATTCATAGAAATAAACCTAGCCTCAACATTATGACCTCAGCTGTACCGCTTCAAACCGTCCACACCTAGCCTCAAATCTGCCGACTGTACAGGAGCTGACATCCAGCTCCTGCACGCAGCTCTGACAATTTGCGTTTTAGACTTCCCCCCCAATAACACCCATGCTCCCCTGAATTATTAGACAATAAAGGAAAAAAAAATTCTTATAGGTTGTAATTGAATTTTTCTTCTTATGATGGGATTCCTAATCCCGAAACGTTAAGATTTTAAATTTAGTCGACTTTCATTTAGTATTAGATTTTTGCCTCAGTATAAGAATAATTAATTATGATTATGCAAGTTCATTCCCAAGCACAGAGAAAACATTTATTCAATCAAATTCATTCCCAAGCCCAAAGAAAACAATTCTGCAAGCTCATACCCAAACACAAAAAAGATTATGCTACTCATTCACAATCACAAAGAAAATAAATGTGCAACTCATTTATAATAACAAAGAAAACAACTATGCAGTTAAAACACAAAGAAAACACTATTCAACTCTTCCACAAACACAAAGAAAACACAACGCAACTCATTCACAGTCACTAAGACAACTATGCATGCTCATTCTTCAGTACAATGCAAGAGACTGGCACTCATTCTCAAGTGCGCGTCAGAAGATCGAAAACATGCAAGTCGTACATACTACAGACCGGGGACTCACCACTCGAGAAGGGGAAACAATAATACCAGCGCAAGCTATTTCACGAGCACAAATAAATAAATAAATAAATAATGGCACAAAATCTTACACGTACTACAAGCCAAACAGAAACTGCCATTGCAAGCTGTGTGGATGCAAAAGTGAAATGACGGCGCAACATTTCGTCGACTTTTTGGGCGAGGGGGTTCGTGCCGTGAGAGAAACTGGCGTGCTGAACATGGCTCTCAGTTGCAGGAAAAAAAGACGCAACTGCCAGTCAGTTCAATTAGGGAAAGCTGACCTCTTCCCCGCCCATTTCTCTCTTTCTTTCTTCCTTCTACAATGGTCAATTGTAGCAGCTAGAGAAGGTCAAACAGAGACGCCGAAGGTGAAGGCCCAAGCTGATTTTTCGTAATGGGAATACGTCTTTTTGTCAGTACCGTGAAATATTGGGAACCGAGGCTATTCTTGAAATATTGTACATTAGTTACTTACTTCATTAATCTATCACGATAATAGGGGCGTCAAGAAATTTCAAGGCTCTATAGTTATTACTTATTGCCATTATTATTACTGTGCTATGTACGGCAAATAAACTGACTGGAGCATCAATTTATATTGGGTTTTATATTATTTCTTGAAATGTTAAAAATTGTGAACGGTTAGAAACAAAAGATAACCCTCCTTCTCGGTCTCTGAAACCAGCTGCCATACGAACTCTTTCCAAACTTTATGGAATAACAACACATCCAGACATTCATTGTTCTATGTTCTACTATTGTTAACACAATTCTAACAATCACAAACGATTGATATGGCGATGAATTTCGCTTGGCCCATTTTTTACTGAGTCCTCCCAACTTCTTTTTTGTAAATAACGACATTAGCATTAAGATGACGAGAAACGCTGACTCGTCACAGCCATTTGATCCGGTCTATCAGTCCCTTGCAAGCGCCGAATTATTCATTTTGTGAATTACAGATGAAAAATCTACAAAAGAAAACGTAGCGTTGGTTTACTACAAAAGACTAAGCCTTGAAATGTCAATTATTGCTATAGTTTTCGCCCGCCTTCTGCTTTAAGGCAGAAATTGAGCTGTATATGTGAACAAAAATAATCCTTTTCCATCATAAAATAACACGCCTTTTCACCGAACTAACAATATTTAAAATACTGCAACTGAATGACAGAAAATGGCTCAAGGAAAATTACCATACGAAAACCGTAAGCCACTGTCAATCTTGACTGCAATGAAAAAATATGCAGTTCTATGCATTTTGTACATTTTCAAAACTATTTCATTATTAATTAAACGTCTTTCAACCTGAAATGAATACTAAAATTCGCAAGTTGACAGTGTAACAGCAAACGCAGAATCAATGGTTACTCATGAAAGTAAGAAATGAATCGAAAAACATATTCGAATTTACCTCCCAGTTGAAATGCCTATTTTATCTTCAACTGCCAGGTTTTTTTACTTCTACCGACAAATTTTTAAAAACTCACAAAACTATCTATTTACAAATTTCGCAGTTCTCACAGAAGCCCTTGAGATAACCCTACTAATTTCATTCATCTCCGACATGGCCAAACTCGCTGTTCAAAATTCATTTTGAGGTCCCGGTTAATAGTATGTGGTTTACCTCAAAGTATGTAATGAAGTAAGTCATGTCTGGTTATAATATGTTAGGGTTAGGTCGGTTGCCCAATAGGCTGTGATAGGTTCGATTGGGCAGCAAAATTAGGCATTTGATTTGGCCGACACTTGAAACAGGAGTGCTGGCTTCGACCAGTTCATTTCAGTTTCAGGCGCTGATCTTTGATCAATTACTTCTGAAACTTTCGAAAACTCGATCTTAACCTGTAAAGTGGCGTTTTTAGCCGGTGCAGCACAGTCGGGAGTTGCTATCACCTGCTAGACGATTTCAGAGTGACGAAACCAAAGTTCCTGTCAGTGGTTCCGGACAAATGAAGTCGAATGGGTTTGGCTTAAATTGACTTATACAACCCACTCGAACGCTCCCTAAATGCTTAACCTAAGTTGCAGCCACACACATTACAGTAAAATCTCAGCTAAGTGCCGCACTATACTGACTCCTATTTTGCACTACCTTCATACACACAGTTGTGAACAAGCACTTTGACATTGACACCCTCTAATTTCCAGGTACTAAAAATGCATCGTGGTTTTCACGGCGAGCTATCAATATACTCCCCAGGGCTTCCTTCACCTGCAACAGGCACGGCGATCTCAGGTAACATGGGAGCCAAAAGCCTGATTGACGTTGCATAACAACTTGAGGGCAAGAATTGGCAAAACTTCTTTGATGCTCGAGCGCTAGCCAATTTCAGACGGGATCTTCAGTAACTGGTTTGGAGCTACTTCGAAAAATAACTCGGCGACTATGCAGGCGCTTACGCGAAATGCTAATAGCATCTAGAAAACTTTGGGGAAGTGACATAGAAAATTTTGAAATGTTTTTCAATAGTCATTTATGTAAGTATCGAGGATTTGCTTCACCACGAAATATTCCTAAACAGTTAGAGCGTACGTAAATACATTACGACATAACCGTGCACGACGTTGTTATTACCCCATCCGAGGAGGTTATGTTTTTATCTAGTTTGTTTTTCGGTCACCAAGATAACTCAAAAAGTTATGAATGGATCTTAATGAAATTAGCATGGATTTTTATGTATGTTAGGAGGAACAGTTGATCCACTTGTGGTAAGAATACGTTCAACCGTTTATATTTTTGTTTGTCCGCCACGTATTTCCTGGTAGCATGGCTCAAAAAATGATGAACAGATCTTCATATAATGTAAGGTCATTTGTGTCTTTTAGCCTTTCTAACAATGATCAGCTCGTCCACTCGTGTGTTTGACTAATGTTTGTCAAAAGATAACCCAAAATGTTATGGACGGATATTCATGAAATTCGTAGAAATTGTTAGGAATATCAAAAGGAAGAACTGACCAAATTTGGCAATGATACGTTCGTCCGTTTGTGTGTCCGACTAATGATTGTCGAAATGTTTGTCAGAACATAACTAAAAATTACCGGACGGATCTTCAAGAAAATTGTAGAGAAGCTTTTATTACTGTCAAGAGGCACAAATGACGATATTTTGGTGATGATAAAAAGGAACTCCTAGTTTCAGAGCCAAATTGAATTTTTCGTTAACATTACCTTGTTTGGCGGAGGTATGCGCTCTCAGAGTGCTCAATATATTTATTATTATTATTATTATTATTATTATAGTCTGGGTTTAACCACTGCCGGCCCCTGCAAGAAAAAGTATTTGCATTCAAAGAGACAGAGTTTGAAGTAACGTCTAAATTAGGAGATAAATACTCACAAAGTACAGATATAGAAAGAGAAAAGGTAAAATATGCATGAAAGTACTCGCCTTATTTCCGTTTTACGGCGCTGAACCATTCTTCGTTCTTTATGTACTGGTTCACGAGGGGTACTCCGCTGACCACTACCTCACAGGAAAACAAACTCGTTCATGTCGGCGCCTTTTCATAGTAGTGCATGTTCAAGAAATATTCTCTTTAAAGTATACATTTCAATTAATTACATTATGATTAGATCTATTTTATTGTACTTGAAGTCTATTACACAAGAATGAACTATAATGTTGTTAATGAACAAGAGTTTATGTAAATGAATTATCAGTACTCTATAATAATTTTCATTTCATTTACTATATATTTATATTTTTCCTATCACGCTCTATACATGGGATTAAGATAGGAAGTAAACCGGCAAACTTATTTGCTCTAAAAAGACATCGTGACTTTTCGTAAAGTACTACTATAATATACATTCAGTTTTTCAGGCAGAATGCTGCATTTTTTTTAAAAAGCCATCTGAGAAGTAAAAAGCACAAGAGACAACGGGGGTTTTCGAGAAGTACCAATTTTCTGCCTTCATTTATAATGACGGCTCGGGCCACTAGTATATTATAATTTAATGAATTATATTAAATTAAAATCATTTCTGTCATAAAACTTGTAAAATGTAACGAAAAGTGAAATAACGTTACGTAATCTATCCCATGCATTTTGTCTAACTTAATCTTATCGTCCCTAACCTAACTTAAACTAACAAAGACTATAACAATATTTAACCTAACATATGACGCAACCTGGTGTGTAACATAACCCATGACGCAAATAATCATAACGTAACCAACCCTAATTAAACCATACTTTATTCACTTAACCTAACCCCCTACTCACCATGTACAAAAAATTACATACCCGAAATTGAAAAAAATAGGTAATTAGAAAAACCAGACCTGCCCTCACCTAACCTACCCGAAGTTATGAAGGATTCTAATCCAACTTACCCGAAATTAGTTCGGGTTTTCCGATAGTACGGCCTAAAAAGAGCGAAAATCGGGCCAAAGTCACTTCTATAATAGGCGAGGGTAAGGTATCCTAACGTAACCTTGCCAGCTGCAAGTGAAGTACAGACCCAGTTCTACTGTGCACACACTGCAGTACAACAACTATAACAACAGTCGTTTCTAGTTACCAGGTCCAGTTCAACTGCAGCACCAGCACAAAGCACGCACTATATCACAAATGCAGCGGTCGCCATAACAACATCGAAGTTTCCTCACCGTCGGTGGCGTCTGCAGCTGCCATCGGTCAGCTCCTTCTCTCCTTCGCATCTTGATATTCTTCCTGAGCCCTGGAAAAACGCGGGTCTGGAGCGCGGCGGCGTCTACAGACTTGATAGGCCAATTTCAGGCGAAAGAAGCAAGCACTTTTTTTATCAGAGACTTTTTACGCAGACAAAGGCCAAAACGCTGCGAATAGCTCAAGATGAAGAAGCCGAGTGTACAAGAAGGCCCAGTCGAAACTACTCGCTGCTCCAGTATAAAAGCTGCAAAACTCCACGTTTTTGCCATGCCTCACAAGAAATAATTTTCGCCTAAAGGATACAATTTTATTTCCTGTGGCTAGTGAAAAAACTGCTAAAAGAAAGAATATTACCTTTAGCGCTTTTACCTCAAAACATTGCGTGCACAATACGCGAAAAGGAATAGCTGCGGCATTAGTTTGGCTCTAATATTAATCTGACCGTGAAAATTATACTGGATAAATGTAATAAATTATGACCTTTATTTATTATAATTAACAAGACAAAGATGCGAGTCATATATGAGATATACATTGAATCGTTGGAGGTCGTCAGTACTTAACAAAACTAAAAGGAAGTCGTTATAAAACTCATGTAGATGAAGTAAAAACAACTATCTACAAATCCACTCTTACGATAACTTTAAGAGAAGAAAGCTTGAAACAAGCCTACGAAACAAGTCGAAGCATGGAACGTTTCCTTCAGGTGCTTCTACTTTGTTTTTTTTTTTTTTTGGTGACTTGATGAGGGTTGTGATATCATAATGGTAAACAACAAAGTAAAACGTGTGTCAGAGAAAAGCAATTATCGCCCTATAGCAGTGGCTACGTCTCCAATGGAAGTGGGTGGAACTAGTGCTTGGGAGACGAATGTCACCGTGCATGACGATTGCAGATAGCCAAAACGGAACGAAAATGCCATTAATTACACTAAGATAGGTTATAAATTATTTCAGTGAATCTCCAATACATGTGCTTTCTTGATGCTAGGGCTGCATTTGGCCCAGTTCACCCTTACGCTCTATTTAAGCGTATTCTTGAGAAATCAATGCTCCTTTTATTGTTAAGACGCTAATTATTGGTTCCAAACCCAGAAATGCTTGGTAGAATTAACTTGCTCACATCTAAAGTCACTCGTCACGATGGTGTCGATCTCACTTATGTGGACAGCTTGTCATACCTAGGTAATAAAATCACCAATGACTTTCGTGATAGCCAGGATATAAAGAATAACAACACGGAAGCGCCACGCACGCTAGTCAGGAAGTTTGGTCACTGCTCTGAAGAGGACAAATGCCTGCTATTTCAGAGCAACAGATATCTTGGGTAGTGTAACTTGGTCGAACTTTTAACAGAAGTGTATCCGGACGCCTACGTGTCGCCTATCAACTGCTATAATGACATTTCGCATGATGATGAATGTGGCGAGGTCAGCTAGTGTAAGTTTAATTGGTCAAAAGTACTGATTGTTTCAGAGTCACGACAAGGAAATGCGCTTTCAATCTCCAGATCAGCATAGAAGAATCTGGCAACTCCTTACTGAAGGTGAGATACGATAAAGATAGCCCTGGCTACAACGTTCTACGAGTATCTAACACCCGATACTGTTTGCAAACAGAGGCCAAGCAATGGGCCGCAATGCAGTACTGTATACTTAATGATGGTACTGACCGATCTCTATATCTAATGTAACTCCAGTAATACGTTGTACGCCGTGCACTTGTACCATGTCACTATGTGTACCTAAGAAAGCGTATTTGTGTACTTTATTTATTTATATATAAGGCAACCTCGCGAAGCGACAGTTGGGAGAAATATACGATGCAAGATAGTGAGAACGATAAATTTTGAAACCGATGAAAACTACGAGCTAGTGTGAGAAAAAAAACGGAAAGTAATGCAGAGAAGCAATTTGTTTCAAAAAGATCAGATCTTGCGTGTCAATTTGATAAATGCATCACCATTATCGAAATTATTCAAAATAAGGGAGTTGCTTTCAAGAGGGTGACTGCATTTCTGATTTTAGCCCACATCTAAGGGACTTCCGACGAGCCGCTAAAGGTACTTACTTTCCATAGCAAAGGATAAAATAACATGAAGAACTAGAAAATCCCTGTAAGAGCAAAGGCCTCCGCCAAGCAAGGCAATGTTAACGAAAAATTCAAATTGGTCATCAAACAAGGATTTCCCTTTCATCATCACCAAAATTTGGCCATCTGTGGCTCTGGACATTAATAGCAGTTGCTCGAATTTTTTTTTAAGATCTGTCTGCAATTTTTATGAGTTATGCTCTCACAAACACGAAAATATATAGTCAAGCTCACAAACAGAAAAACCAATCATTGCCGAAATTTAGTAATTTATGTCTTTTAATATTTCTAACAACTGTTGGGAATTTCGTGAAGATCTGTCCATAACTTTGCGAGTTACATCACAAAAATTTGGTCAGTTGCTCATCGTAATATTCCCTAAAAATTTTGCAAATTTCATGAAGATCCGTTCACAACTGTTTGAGTTATGTTCCGTAAAATAAACAGGCAAACAAACAAATGTAAAATGGTAGAACGGATGTTCACCTAAAGTTTATCATCCGTTCCTCCTAACATATCAAACATAGCTACCTTAATATTTCATAGAGATCCATCCATAAATTTTTAAGCTATCATGGTGACCGAGAGACAGAAAAACACACAAACAGACGCCGACAAAAACAAAATCTCCTTGGCGGAGGTAAACATCTTGCCCTGTTTCTTAATTTTCAATTTATTGTTACACCTTTACACCTTTATTTGCACACAACTATACATGTACAGTAAACAAATATATTTAATTACAGTGTATCACAGTATCACATACTTATCAGGCAAATAAAAGAGAATTTGTAAACTTCTAGAACAAAATATAGGGTAGACAACAAACTTCTAAATATATCAATAATGGCCTAAAGTAATAGCTTTAAATCTTTTCTTCAATACAAATTTAGAACAAGGCTCTTTCAAGACATTGGAAATTTCATTAAAAAGTTTCGCAGATTGAAATGCTGGGCCTGCTTTTCCAATCTCTAATCTAACTGCTGGTAGATTGAGATTGAACCGTGTTGAATATGAGTGATTAGGAATGAGCGGTGGAAAAGACGAGGGTCATAGAACAACGCTCTATGTATGAATTTTATAGCAGATTTAGTGTGTACACATCATCAAGCTTTAGGATCCCACTACGTTTGTAAATTAAATTAGTACTCATTAATGGTACTTTATGTACATCAGACTTTATTCGGAGAATGGTACGTAGTGTTTTGTTCAAGATTATGTTTAGGTTTTTTTTTTTCTACTGAACGTTACAGCGCCCCAGAATAAAATAGTAGAAGCAAGTTTAGAATACGAAAATGAGTATGATCTGGGAGTATTATATTTATTAAACTAACAAAATAGATATTAGCAAAATCTGTCTGAGACTTAGTGTCCAACATGAGTGTTACCCATTGGGGACAGTGCCATGGAAACGCATAAACTTTTACTTGACCGGAACTTCGGACGCGGGTTTTGATTTCGCCACTGTGCACCAAATTTCATGCATTAATCCCAAACCAAATTGGTTTGAGGCAGCTTCAAACTTGATTTACAGCTAATGAAAGGAGCTTATCTTGATGGAACTCTGCACATCCATTACACCTCATGTACTTAGGTTCCGTTTCCGTCACTGGACGAGTTGCTAGCTTATGAGATAACAGCACACGCCTCTTGTTATTCAACACGCTAACATTCAGCTAGGTTTTGCGAACCAGTTTTATCCGTTCTATCCCGAGTGAATAGAGCCAAGACAGATAGTATGTAGTTTGTTAAAAGGAATCCGAGTACTGCAGAGTTATGCTGTTTATATTACCACGTTGCATAATGGTGGTAACATTGGTTATACATAGTAGAACGGCACCTAATTGTAGTATATTAGTAACAGTAGTGATAGGTTTGATGGGTTTATTACACACAGATATATGTACATTACAATACTGAAGAGATTCGAATTACAATATACATGCAGTAATATATCTGCATAATCCATAAAAAGTTGTGAAACTTTTTGGGCAACAAGTAGTAATTATACTAGTCCAATAATTGCATGGCGTAATCTTTATACCGCTTTTTGAAACCGTTATTAGATAGTGGATCTAATAAGTACGTTGTTATTCTATTAACAAGAGACGCCGTTTGAAAAATTGTTGACCATTTCTCGACATCAACACGCACATTTGGAAGATTGAGAATGGAGTGTCTCAACTCGTAGTTTTGTCGAGGTATGACAGAGCCGTAATATTGTTGAAAGACAAGAGGATGGTTATGTATGTATGTTATGTATGAGTGAACGGAAAAATGCAAACAGCGAATAGTTATACACATATTGAAATTGCAACATTTATTATTCGCGGTACATATTACGATGCTTCAACGATATGTTATTTCTGCCTCGTTTAACACGATGTATTCGCCTTTGTATTTTATTTTGTACAACTTCTAAGTTACGAATGTAACAGTTAGGGGCTGCACCCCAGATGATAATATATTGAATCTCATGGTTATATTGGCTACGCTAATGGCAATAATAAAATCTTTATCAAGAAAATAATAGGTTGACAAGTATGCCTACAATTACATAATAAACAGTAGCGTTACAATATGTATGAGAAAGCTACTCTAAAGAATAAATAATAACGTTAATGCAGGCATCACTAGCACCACTTAAAAAACATGCAATTACGTACGCACACACCGTGAAGCACTACCGGGAAGCGAGGTTATCTAGGAAATACGTAATCACTAAATACTTTTGCGGTCTGTGACTCTCGTCCACATTGAAAATGCAAATCCAGCGCTGCTTGAGCGCCGAACCCACATAGCTCAGATCAGGGTAAGCCCCTTGCAGTAATGAATTAACGGAGTTTCCCTGCCTAACTTGCAGACTACTAACGAGTAAGAACATTCAGGCATTCTACATCAAAAAAGGTACTACAAGTGTTCTTGTAGTCCCAGTACAGAGCGGTGACAATTTACGCACTCCTGAAGATCTAGTTTATTAGAGAAATGCGTTGAGAAAACTTAGAGATTTTATTATTTTTTGACGAAAATTTAACTACGCAACTTGAAGCGTTCTCTTAATTTTACTGTTGACAAAAATTCAGATTCTAAAATAAAATTAAATTCAATCAATTCGATAACTTTCTATTAAATTTGAAATTCTCTTCGGCATTTACCACAATACGCCTGACAAGTGTTCATTTATATCTTCAGTGTATTTATACATATATATATACTTAAATCTTCAACGAAAACATTATCACCTCTCTCACTTTGCTCACGAGTGATAAAGATGTACTGCAGCTTCAAATGCCCACAGCCAGCAGGGTGGTTAGAGTAACACGTCACTAATGGTTGTTACAATACATTAGTCTTAGTAGCAGGCGACCTGATGGTGGTTATTATCTCCACCAAAGAGGTTATAATTATGTTCGTTGGAGTTTGTCAATCAGTTTGTTTTCTGTTAGTCTGCCTGCCGTCAAACAGATTGGAAAACGTACGGACGGATTTTTACAAATTTTACAGAAAATGTTCGGAATATTATGAAAAACAGATGATTAACGTTTATTGAAGTTCCGTTTGTTTGCATACCCGTTTTATTTTGCTTGGCAATTTGACTCAAAAAGTTATGAACACAGCTTCATAAAATTTGCAAAAAGTGTTTGTTAAGGGATCTTTAATTGGAAGAAATGACCAAATTTTGTGATGATCAGTTCATCCCCTTGTCTGTCTGTGTTTATGTTTGTTCTGTTAAGTTAAGAACGGATCTTCATTACATTTACAGGCACTGTTAGCTACATTAAGAGTAATACATCAGCGAATATTAGTTTTTAGTTTGGTATGTCTTTTTTTTCTTTGTCAGAACATTACTCAAAAAGTTAGGGACGGATCTTCAAGAAAAATACAGGAACTGCTAAGAATATCCAGAGGATTAGCTGATCGAATTTTGGTGACGGTCAAACAGAAATTTTGGATCCAAAACATATATATTTGAATTCTTTGTTCACAATGCAGTGCTTGGCGGAAGTATCCGCTCTCAGAATGCTTCCTTAGCATTGGTAATACAGCAGTAGCACGCCAGATAATAGTCATTGTGCACTTTGATGAAGACAGACTCTTTAGTGTTTTGACGCCGTCACAGCAAGTCCCACGTCTGAATGTTTTGTTCCCCTCATATACACAGCAAAAAAACTGCACAACTTTTCGAGTTTAAATCACTCCAAAGTGAAAATAATGTAAATAACTTCACTAGAGACAATTGTTTAATTTAACTGACAAGCTGGTTAACATTTTTACTAATCTCTTGGTCAATATCAGCAGTGCTCAAACAGAAGCAACAAACCGTTCAACACAAACACCTTGTGCTCTGTACGGGGAGCAAGCGACTTATGTGTGAACCGGCCTTTATTCCATTCGAACCAAGCATTTTCTACATTAAAAATATAGAGAATTGGCAACCATTTTTTCTTCTAGAAAAGCATTAGAGCCTAGTAAAAAGAATGGTTGACCGTAACACCATAGGAAAAAAATTCCCACAGCGTACCTCCAGACCAAAGTAAAATTATTCTTCTAACACACAAATTATACTTCAAAAATTATTTCTGAATGACGCTGACACCAAGAAATTCTTCTGCAGCGAGACCAAAACCTAAGAAGTTCTCGCGTAGCATTAGAAACTGGAGCGGCGCTACGACTGCCAGAGGGTAAGACCCTCGGAGCTTGCAAGGAGTTCGAATGACAAGGTGACGGTCAACACTCAAGAGAGGTCAGAACAAGAGGAGCTGCTCCGAGAGAGCGAGAGGGCCTCCAAAGATACGGAGCAGAGCAACAGGTTAGACTTATCAACTACCCGGCCGGGGTCGGTAGGGAGAGCGGGAGAGAAAAAGCGCTCCAGTCTGGTAGTGCCCGTTCCAGGCGATCCCAGGGCATTTGTCAGGCCTACGGCCCGAGTTGCAGTAGCTTTAGGAGATCAGATGCATGTTTACATCTTATTCGTATGTATTTGATAAGAACGAAGGATTTCTGAACTAAAAGAGGATCGTCGGTATATTTTAGGTCTATGCTAATTTCTACTAAATAACAATAAGGTGAGTAAAATAAATAAGTAAGAAAATTCGTTTCCACTAACAGAAGAAACATTATGCACAAAAAAAGAGGCATGCTGAAACCAAGAATTTAGGAACAAAATTTGATCCATCAGTATCACATACGCATTTTTATATCCAAAACAATCCTCTTTAATGAACTTGGTATTAAGAAAACAGTCTTCTACTACTAAATAAACTTGCTTCTATTAGAACAAATCAACCATTTCGAAGTAGATTGTTTCACAGTGCGCCAGAAGTGAGCTTCCCAATCTTTACTCATAAAAGATACACATAAAGAATAAAACGAACAGGTAAAATCCTCTTTTTGTCTTTCTTAATACACGATCCGACAATTTACGAATAGTAAAACGAAAACAAGACCTACTCTGACATAATCTAATTTCCGAAGAAGGAAAAGGTGCTAAGACCTCAACATTACGGACACTGTCACTCTAATGACTACAATATAAATAAAATTCCTACTAGAAAAGAAAAATAACTGTAGTTGAACCCCGACGCGCTAAAATTCATACTAGACTAGAAACAAATGTGCACTTCAGGAGACAAATGACGTACCAACTACCATACTTTCACTCAACGCAACTGTTGCGCCGAAGTGGCAAAACTAGAGGAATGCTCCGCACCTCGCACCCAGTGCGTAGGACGAAGTGGTAAAACTAGAGGAATGCCCTGCACCTCGCACCCAGAGCGTAGGACGCAGTGGCAAAACTAGAGGAATGCCCCGCACCTCGCACCCAGTGCATAGGACGAAGTGGTAAAACGAGAGGAATGCTCCGCACCTCGTACCCAGTGCGTAGGACGAAGTGGTATAACGAGAGGAATGCTCCCCACCTCGTACCCAGTGCGTAGGACGAAGTGGCAAAACTAGAGGAATGCCCCGCACCTCGCACCCAGTGCGTAGGACGAAGTG
>LQNS02276481.1:10249067-10282891 GCA_001587735.2 Parhyale hawaiensis | reverse complement strand
CACCTCGCACCCAGTGCGTAGGACGAAGTGGTAAAACGAGAGGAATGCTCCGCACCTCGCACCCAATGCGTAGGACGAAGTGGAAAAACGAGAGGAATGCTCTGCACCTCACACCCAGTGCGTAGGACGACCGACGCACAGTCTGGAGGACGACCGCATCAGCTCTTTTGTAAAGACGCGTCTCCATTTGGCAGAATAGCGTGGCATGAGCAGGATAGAAAGGAACACCCTAATTACAGCCACCGCAGGACCCAGTTAACATAACGACCGTATCATTAACTGTGCCATCGACCCTCATCAGTCCTTGATGAGGGCACTCTTAGTGAGCGCAGACACGCCTCTCTCCTTGGCAGCTCTACCCATTGAGACTGTCATGAACGACGCAGTAAAATCCAGTTTTTAAACCTTTCGGCTACCAAAATTGGCACTTGACATGGCTTTTTTTCATTTTATTATTGAAAATGGGCTACCTGGCAGTCGTAACGCGTGTCCACGTCTTGACTGTTACGAACGAAGTAGTAAAATCCAATTTTCAAACCATTTGGCAAACAAAATGGCGCTTGTCAGAGTTTTCTTTGCATTTTATCACTACCCCCGCCAAGGAGGTTATATTTTCGTCAGGTTTGTGTCTGTCTGGCTTTTTGTCTGTCTGCCACCAAGATAACGCAAAAAGTTATGGACGGATTTTGACGAAACTTACAGAAATTGTTAGGTATGTTAGGAGGAACAGATTAATTTCTGATGAAGATCCGTCCATCCGTTTGTTTGTTGGTCTGCCTCATTTCTCTCAGTGCCCTAACTCAAAAAGTTATCGACGGAATTTTATGAAATTTACATGAGTTGTTAGGTATATCACAAAGAGTAAATGACCAAATTTTTGTAATGAACTGTTTGTTTGACTATTTCTTGTTGTGTTTAATGTTATTGTTATGCTTGTTAGCGCAATGACTCAAGAAGTTTTCAATGGAACTTTATAAAACTTACTGGAGTTGTTAGTAATGTTAAAAGACAAATGATTAAATTTTGGTTGCAGATCGGTAGGTTCGTTTGTATGTTTGACTTACGTTTGTCATAATGTTTGTTTGCGGCCTAACTCAAAAATATATAAACGAATCTTCAAAAAATTGCAGAAACTGTTAATAAGTACTGTGAAAAGGCACAAATGATTAGATTTTGAACTTAATACAATGAAAATCATGGATTCAGAGCCAATTTGAATTTTTCGTTACCGTTGCCTTACTTGACGGAGGAATGCGCTCTAAGAGTGCTCTAGTTTAACATATGCTACCTGCGGTCATAATATTTCTACATACCTCTTGAATATCAAGAACGAATTACGCAGTAAAATTCAGTTTTTAAACCTTTTACTTACCGAAACTTGACGCGTTTGTTGCAGGTTTTATTTTTATTAAATTAAGCGTAGAAAAGACTTCACCTGGTCGTCACGTCTTCTTAGGGGATGGAGTTGCAAAATTTTCTTTTTAATTTGTTTTTTATTCAGACACAAGGCCCTAACAAGTTCCCGGCAAATGTTTTCATCAAAATACTTTTGACTAACTAATCGTCGTAACAAAGTAAAGTATTAAATTTTTGGCGGTTATGCCGTGTATGCAGTTCATAATCACGTCTTTTTTTTTTAGAATCATTTTCTGTGTAGTTTTTATGAGTAAAAACTACATACAAAATAGTTATAAAAAGACGTGGTAAAGAACTGCATACATGGTATGACCGCCAAAATTTTAATACTTTGCTTTGTTACGACGATTAGTTAGTCAAAAGCATTATATATTTATATAGTAAGTAGTATGTGTGTAATGCGCGCGAGGAAAGCACCGTTCGAGCTTCGTTACTGTTGACAAACACAGTTAGTCATTCATTTGCCTACTAAATTGAGCTCTTGCAAAAGCTGCTTAGTATTCCTTTCAGGAACTCTTACTACTGAAAATTAATCGTTCACCCACTAAATTCATAAAATAAATACTGTAAAAAATCTTAGGTCCGGTACTGAAGACTGCCCTTGAATTCTCGAAAGATTGACATAATACTCGAATTTTATATGATCATATCTATAAAGCATACGAATATATATTTGCAAATGTCGCCAGAGAATGACAAGAAACTAGAATGTTTTTATTTTTTCAATAGACAGAAAGACTTTGATTCTTGAATCGAGAGAAATTATCTAAAAGAAGGATGGCGACGCATTATTGTGCCGCCGATGATACGCCACCTTAAGATGATCTAACCTGGCAATTTCATATATATATATATATATTTTTTTTTAAAGTTTCTGCTATCAATGTACCTGATCAAACCGCATCTCTTCAAGTGTTGAAAATTGGCTACTCAAAACCTTCTTCACGCGAGTCAACAACACTTACCTACATGCCGTGAATCACAGTGAGAACATCAATAGGTAACAAACTAGGGAGCATATGCCCGTAGAGCACAAGGGTGAGTAAAGGCCTCGAGGCATATGGGCTTGTGGTGTATAGACTTGTTACAGACAGGTTTTTTTACTTGCAGTTGCAGACGGGCTTGCTGTAGATTGAGTTGTGGCATAAGGGCTTGTTGCGTAAGGGCTTGTTGCATACGGGCTTGGTGTAGACGGTGCTTGTTGCAGATTGACGTGTTGCGTAAGGGCTTGTTGTATACGGGCTTGGTGCAGAATAGCGCGCTGTATGCTGTTTGACAGCAGTAAGAGTCAGGCCGCATTAGCGAACCGGCGACAAGAACTGAAGACATATATTTGTACTACATACAATGCTGATTCTGCTTCACAAATTTTATCACCACATCAGATCTTTCCCGTTACATGTACGCAATACATGTACGCATTACATGTACACATTACATGTACGCATTACATGTACACATTACATGTACACATTACATGTACGCAAACGAATGATCCCTGATGCTAAGCGCCAGGAGGCGCTCCATGGTAACATCAGCCCCGCAAAATCAGTGGTTGAAACTAACTGCACACAACATACACGTTTAACTCAAATTAATTTAATTGATATTATATCAACATCATATATTTAAAGTGAAAAATGAAGGAAATGGCAAATAACGTTGTGCTTACTTGCCACTCACAGAAGTTGTGGCCGTCCCAGAAGTTGATTTACGATTTTTGCTTCTGAGACAGCCAAGAATACTGTTAGGGTTAAACTCATTCATATAACCAAGATCGATAACTCCAAGGAAAGTGCGTCCTACATTTCATTTACTTGGAAGAACAAGAACTTTACATGAGTAAAATTGAAAAAACAACAGAAGAAAAATACATTCACTTCTTTATATATCGGGTTGGGTAAAAACGTCGCTTTTGTTTTAGTGGAAATTCATTTTCTACACTTGTTTTTTATAGGTAGATAATATCTGCGAATTGTCTGGTCGTCAGACTGCAGTGTTGTTCGACTACAGCTTTTATAGGTAGATAATATCTGCGAATTGTCTGGTCGTCAGACTGCAGTATTGTTCGACTACAGCTTTTATACGTAGATAATATCTGCGAATTGTCTGGTCGTCAGACTGCAGTATTGTTCGACTACAGCTTTTATAGGTAGATAATATCTGCGAATTGTCTGGTCGTCAGACTGCAGTATTGTTCGACTACAGCTTTCAGTAGGTCGATATCAACCTCTTTAGGCCGGCCAGAGCGAAGTGCATCTCTTACTGAAAATTCCCGGATCAAAGTCGAGTAAGCCATTCCTGGTACACCAATCCTAGAACAGCAAGCATCCTCTCCATACACATTACCTATCTTTCGGCTAGTTGATACGGCTTTCTTTGCTTTTCTGTTGTTAGAACATAAGATGCCGAAAGTGCTCCGCCTGATTCTTCATTTCAAAGGCTCAAATACAAGTAAAAATAATAAAGCCTCCCTCCTATGGAACTTATTTCCCACTGATGTAATGTAGTCGCTCTACCGGATACAGTATCTGAAGAAAAGGACTCTATAACAATAATTAAAAAAAAAAAACAGAAAGTTGATAGTAAAAAACCGAACAAACTATTTGGCCAACGCAACATATTTGAACCTTTAGGTAAATGTAGGTATGGCGTCTGCTCTGCGATTGGCATGACGAGAATATGTGTATATTTAATATAAAATGGCGACCGTAGAGCAAGTCACGCTAGCCAACCACCGTGAATTTAAACAGCGTAAATGAATATATTCCCACCGTCCAATTGACAATGTGGGCAAATTTAATGGAAATGCACAATTTTGCACATGATGTTTGGAGCAGAATCTTACTCTCTCATTTCACCACAGCCACGCAGTTCACAGCAGCACCAATAGTCTATACCACAGCACCCTCACACCATCATAGAACCCTCACTCGCCACAGTATACTATTACTCTACCACAGAGCCCTCACACCACCGAAAAACTATCACTCTACCAGAAAACGCTTTCTACACTATAGTATCCTCACATCACCACAGAACCGAACCCTCACTTCGCCACAGTGCTCTCACTTCACCACAGAACCCTCACTTCACCACAGCACTCTCACTTCACCACAGCACTCTCACTTCACCACAGAACCCTCACTTCACCACAGCACCCTCACTTCACCACAGCACCCTCACTTCACCACAGCACCCTCACTTCACCACAGCACCCTCACTTCACCACAGCACCCTCACTTCACCACAGCACCCTCACTTCACCACTCCATTCGCCAGCATCATATTAGAGCGGCGGCAGCAGCTGTCGCAGAGTGACGGAGGGCCACTGTGTTTCCATGGAAATGGCGCCTCTAAATGCCGACTGAATTTAAGGAAGGCATAAAAGAGCGTCCTTAAATGGATCTTCCATTGTCACAGGGCGCAGCCGAATGCGTTCAGCCAATTGCACTCTGTACCCCATCGGGGGAGGGGATAGGCTGGTCATGGGAAGGGAGGGAGGGGGAGTTGTTGGCTTTAAGCAACAGGGGTGAGGTGGGGGGGGGGTATACGATATCAAAGGCATCACGGACCTCGTCAAAGCGCTGAACTGACCAGAAAGTTAGTGTTTCCGCTTCAACTTTAGGTGGGCAGTTGCATAAGTGTCGTCATGAGATGATATAACTGTTTAGTTGACCAAGAAGTTGATGTTTCCGTTTCAACTCCTGGTACGCAGTTACATAAGAGTAGCTCATCACCAATAACGCACTATAATAAATCACAAAGTGCATTTATTTACTTTACTCCAATAAGAATGACCGTATTATATAAATACTAGAGGGCCCGCGCTGTTAAAAATGACAGCGAGGAAGGAATTCGTGATGTCCCTTCATTTACATGTGTCACGTAAAGCACTGAAGGCATAAGAAAGAAATTTGAACATTGAAGATTATGCCTCGGTATCTGTGATACGAGATTATTAATGTTGAATTTCCTTTTGAGAAGCCTTTGAAAAGCAAGAAAGCAAGTAAGAAAACAGGAGTTTTCGTAGAGTATCAATTTTCTGCCGTCATTTCATGACGAGCGCTGTTCAGATGAATTGGAACAAAGTGCACTCATCTCTTATGACCAGATGTCGAGCTCGGACATTGCAGCATTTATACGTAAAATGCTACTAGCGCTCTTAATGCTCCAAACGCTATAAATGTTCCAAAGTGCTCCTTAGTACTCCATTTGACTCTAACTGCTCAAAAAGTTGGAGCGATCTCAAACAAATAGAGCATTTTGAGCAGGTGGTGAACCGTACTTTCAAGTGAATTGAATATCAACGAGTCTATTCAAGCATAAATGAACGGCAACTGCAATATTCAATACCCACTGACGAGACTTCTACGAGTTTGAAAGTAGTAAAATGGTTGAAGTAGGGAACTTCTTCAGGGTGGGGTAATTTTCTTCTAAGTTCCCCCATACTATTATACACTGACGAACAAAACAGCATAATTGGTAGATGAATGAGACGTGCATGATCAACTAAATAGTTGTAATTTTTTAACTATTGGCTTTGTAATTTTACAATTTAATTTGGTTCTTCTAAGCTGGTTGTAACCGCATTTAGGGTAAGTGTAGTTACCCTAGGCGCAACAGCAGTACATGAGGTTGCAATAAGTTTCGTCTACACTAGCCATCACTTAATCGATCACAAACACAAGAATCGACAAGCAAAATCACAAACAATTCCCCTCCTTGTCCCAACGACATCACAAACAGAAGCCACGCACGAACACTTCAAGGTCACGGGACGCGAATCCAGCATTCCATTACTATTAATCGATATTGCACCCTCACTTTATCGGCCAGATATTTATTTTAGTTGTAGATTCTGATTGGCGGGTAAAACTTTATATATACTCACGAAAAGTATAGCTAAAAATTCACTCTCTGGCATCCCCTCAAATGCAGAAATGCAGACGGTAGAACAATAATTTCTCACTTTTTTTTATAATTTTCTTTAATTTCTATTGCAATTCACACTGTGTACATCCGTTTCTTCCATTAAAACGTAGTAACTTTTGCTCCATTGTACATTTTACTAATGAAAAAAGAAGGTACAGACGTAACTTGACGAATATGCTACAGTTTTTACTAATTGGCAACACATAGTTGCTAAATGCTTCCCGCTGTACAGAGGTTCACACGTTTCTTCTGCAAAGGTACATCTACTACTTACTACTTACAATGTGCACAAAAAACAAAATAAGTTCTATCGCAAAACAACATTGTAAGAACCTTTGTAATTAGGAGTAGGCTGGTATACGGCAGATGGGGCATGAGCACTTCACAAATTTCACTTACGCAGCAAATGATGAGACCCGTGGGTTCTTAAAAGTCCTACAAACAACCATTGACTCAACATTAGCTCGCCATGACAGCTTGTATGTACTTCAGTAACACCGTAACTCTAGATATCGTTCAGTAAGACACATTACATCTTCATTTTGCTACTACGTAGCTGCATAGAAAAGTCTCTGTGACAAGAACGACCATGCACCCCAACAATACGCCAGTTATGCCAGTTTTTATTTATGCAGCACTATATCTCTTCAATGCTTTTGAATGAGAAACATTATGGTCTTGTTCTTCTAATAAACGCATGGGGCAACGAAAGAGTTCCAATAAACTCAATTTCCAAACATGGACATCATCTAGGGTACAGCCGACCAGCCTTTACTTCATTACTTAATTATTGTTCCCACATTGCAGTGCAATACCTATTTTTATTCTTCTTCTAAATGCCTAAATGAATAGAGTATTTATAGGAGCCACAGCGAACATCAGACACAACTACGTATAGTACGTCCCAACCTGCCTCTTATTTCAGCCAAAGGCCGGGCCACTCTGAAGCGCCGCATCGTTCTTTTTGCCGAAAGGCGCTTCAATAGAAACGATCGCTCCTTCCACAGAGGCAATGGGGAGGAAAATGAGGAAATTTACCGAGCCAAAAGCTAGAGAGAACACGACTAATTTGAGGATTCTTTCAGCGCAGTGATTAGCCGCGGGGAGTAGTTCTCAATCGCAAGCCAACACGGAAGTATGTACATCTCGGCAGCAAATAACTCTAATGTTTGAGCAATCAATGGACGACGTCACTAAATAGACAAAATGTATGGAGAATTTGCTTGCCAGGATTTATGTAGTCAATGGAAATTACGAGAACTGTCAGCTTAAAGGAAATGTGTAACGAAAGTCTAATTATTGCATGGGATAAACCAGAGCTGAAAAGAATTCATAAAAAGACGTTTCTGAGCATATGAAATCAAAATAATTATTGTCCATATATTAACTTCAATCAATAAATTATCCCTGGAAATTTTGCGGGAAAAGAGGGGGAAATTTTGTTCTCAGAATGCGAACTGTTCTCAAACCAAGACTAATTAATAACGCGGGACGGTCGGCTGTTTACAGTTGTGACTGTAAAGAAATGACATAGCAGTTCAGTCAGATAAAAGCCGCTTAACGCTTACCACTTATTATGAAAATTCAGCTTGACCGCACCTCCTATTGAAAAACCCATACGCACTGGTTCGTGCCACTGATATAAGCCAACGGGCACCAGAGGAGCGCACGGCAGTAGTCAATCACATATCGTCATGAGTCAACTATTCCAGACTCGCTTCCAAAACAGGAATTTTGCCTTTTTGGTAATGTTAAGTTGTGTCTTTAAGTGGCAGAAGGAATGTTATTGAACAACTTGTGCGTTTTTCACTCACCGTACAGAGGCTGGAACTGACTTTAAACCAGAGTCCACCCTGACACCTACAGCCCGCAAGGGCATGTGCAATCATCAATACAGACAAATACGCAAGCACAACTTTAAAGACATAATATATCTTACCAGTAGTCCAAAACACCGACATATTGTAGTCAAAGGTACGTATGGCTACAACATCGTCAGCTGATAGACACCCTCTGGCGCATATACCATCACCGGATAGACAACTGCAAAAATACAGACACATGCGCTGTTCCTAATACATCCGCGATTCCGCTAACGTTAAAGCGGGCAGTATCAGCAGCCGCAAAACTGCATCTGAGAGTATATTTCATGTCGTTGATCTCACTCAAAAGGTACGTGGAATGTCCAGTGTAAGGTACTGATGTGCTCTACTAGTATTAGCTACATGTCTCTTTTAAATCTAGATCAAGCTCTTCACACCTCCCCCTTCATGCTGCAAATGAAAACGCTGAGAGCAACATGTCGTTCTTTTCATTGACACAAATTAAAAAAGAGATATATCGCAACAAGCTTCTCTTCTCTGTAACCACTAAAAACCGTTATCACGGCTTCGCAACACCTCACTTCCCTCAGTAAAAAAAACTACGCCGATAAACCCAAGAAAAAACTACACGTACAGCGCACGCGTCGAAAACAAAAAAACAGACAGAAAATACGCGTCGTATTTTGCAAATCCTGTCAGGGAATCAGATTGCCCTGGCACTAAAACTCCATCATGTTGCGCGATTAATGTTCGTCCGTAGGCGAGCGGGTCAAGGCTAACGGATAATTTCGAAGGCAGCGAGGCAGTTTACCGCATTCAGACCAGACTTTTTAATTAGCGCTGGGGCTGAACACCGAAAGTCTACGGAAGATGTTGCCCGGGTTCGTTGCCATATTTGAGGATCATACCTGGAGTTAGCACTCACTTCGCGTACATCAGGCTCAACGCGATGGTTCTTTGCACAAATTTTCTTAATGAAAAGAAGGCAAGTCCAATTAGGTTGCTATAGGAAGGGCGGGCTAGAGTCGACACAAATGGGGCGGTTAGCTAAATTATAGGGGGAAACAAAGACGGGAATTGCAAATTATAGGGAGAAACAAAGGCGGGAATTGCAAATTATAGGGAGAAACAAAGGCGGGAATAGCAAGTAGACCTTTCAGTAGTGGCATGAAAAGGGTAATGAGACAAATTGCATGAGATTATCAGAACTGTGTGACGGAAGCTAACACTTACACCATTGATACAAATGCTTAGGTCGAGAATAGTTAAGACAAACAGGAAGACCAATAATTATTACACAACAAAGGAATCAAGGGCACACTCGATTAGGCAGAAAATTTAGCCTTCCAGGCTTAACTTGCCGGAAACTTCGGACAGGTGTGTCGACTTCGACTCGCTAACTGGAGTTTCAGGCTTTGATTCGATTGCCAGCGAGACTTGCAAGAACTGATTCTAAGAGCCGAAACATACCAAAAGCAGTTCAGCGAGAAGCTGGCAAGCAGGCTGGCTGGCAGTATTTGAGAAGCACGGAATGCATTAGAACGTGTACACCGAACAGCGGCAGCGGCCTGCTCAACTGCCGCCGTTCGGTGTACACGCTTCAATGCATTTCGTGCTTCTCAAATACTGCCAGCCTGCAAGCTTCTCGATGAACTATTTTTGGTATGTTTCGGCCCTAACTCAGTAAAATGGAGTTTTCAGGGAGCGTAATCAGCTTGATTCTAATATTTGCAACACGACTCAAAGTGATGAAGCCAAAGTTCGGGTCGGCAGTTCAGTAAAAGTCGAGGGGGCTTGGCTTAGACTTTTACGACCCAGTCGAATGCTTCCCAAATACTTGACAGGGTGTTAAATGCATTTGACTAAGTGCCACCACAAGACAAGTATATCAGCCGTAAGGCGATGACATACCATGTATAAACTGCCGCTCTGAATGAATAAGAGATATGAGGCAACCAAGAACAGAACAATGCAGACGACACTAAGTTTTTGTACGGAGGGCATCGTGGCAAATTTTTAATTTTCTATATGAAAGACCACAGCTACAACTTATATAACGATCATCATTATTGCATCAATTATATTTTCTTAGCATAATAGGAATTTTATGAATTTCCCAAAATTTTAATTACTCGACAAGCGCCCCAGTAATTTAACATCTTCCTGTCGTCCTAGCCCGAACAGCAACCGCTGGTTATGGCGACAGCTAGTAACACGACAAAAACTTTTTTTAGTAATAATTTGACATCGCTGCAATGACTCCAGCAGGTCGCGAGGTTCGTTCGCCTTGCGCTTCTTCTTGACTTCGTTGGTCGCTCTTATTATGCTCTAACGGACCGAGAGTTCGTGTGACGAAAGCTCGGTCAAACATAATTGTAAAATCCAGTTGAAGTTCTCTACACCTTTGAAAACATGGAACTTGGATGTCCGCTATTTCATCAAATAAAAAATTTTTATAAAGCAGACTTTAAATATTTCAACTATTAATGTAAAACAACCTTCATAATGTCCGTTACCGATGTATTTCAACTTCGTGGATTTTCAAAAATAAACGAATCAATCGTTTGAGGAGTACAATTAGAAAAAATGTAACAAAAGAACAATTCCGAACATGCATACAAGGTAAAGTTAAAAAAAAAATCAAATTGATCCTGAAACTTGTAATATTCCCTTTTATCTTCGAAAAAATATGGTCATTTGTGCCTCATGACATTTATTACAGGTCCGGTGATTTTCTTGAAGATCAGTTCTTAACTTTTAAGATTTTGTTCTGGCAAAACTAAAGCAAACAGTCAAATGGATGAATCAATAATAACTAAAATTGGTCATTTTGTGCTTTTCAAGATTGCAATATAAATACCAGTTCCTGCAGAATACATATTTGTTCTCAACTTTTGGGTTATTTTACTGACATACATAAAAACAGAGACAAACAAACGGACTGAGAAGTTATTAATATATTAATTAGGTCAGTTGCTCTTCATAACATTCTCAACATTTCTTGCAAATGTGAAAAAGATCCGCTCAAAACAGCTTGATTCAGATAACGAAGAAAAATTACGCACGCAAATAAATTTTTAAGGGGAGCTTCAGAAAAATTTATCATCTTTTCTTTCTAATATACCTAGCAATCCCTTTAAATTTCATAACTTTTGGAGCTATTTTAGAGACAGAGAGACAGACTGCAACCAAAACGTGATATCCTTGGCAGAGATAAAAATTGAGAAAATACCACAAAAGTAACGATCACCAACTAGGTGCAGAGCAAAAGCTGGATGATAAAACTGAATGGTCAGATTATTTGCAGCACAAACAAGCAACATAACAGACTCAGGCATTCAGCTCGAAACTTGGGCAATAGAGCACATAAAGACGCATTCAGCAGTCGATTAGGTACAAACCAGACAGCCGATCAGGCGAACAGCAACAAGCAACGAATGAAAAGGGAGCACAAAAGACGCATTCAGCAGTCAGGTACAAACCACACAGCCGATCAGGCGAACAGCAACAAGCAGCGAATGACAAGGGAGCAAAAAAGACGCATTCAGTAGTCAGGTACAAACCACACAGCCGATCAAGCGAACAGCAACAAGCAGCGAATGACAAGGGAGCACAAAAGACGCATTCAGCAGTCAGGTACAAACCACACAGCCGATCAGGCGAACAGCAACAAGCAGCGAATGACAAGGGAACACAAAAGACGCATTCAGCAGTCAGGTACAAACCACACAACTGACAAGGGGAAGAATAGTAACAAGCAGCGAATGCCAAGGGAGCACAAAAGACGCATTCAGCAGTCAGGTACAAACCACACAGCCGATCAGGCGAACAGCAACAAGCAGCGAATGACAAGGGAGCACAAAAGACGCATTCAGTAGTCAGGTAAAAACCACACAGCCGATCAGGCGAACAGCAACAAGCAGCGAATGACAAGGGAGCACAAAAGACGCATTCAGCAGTCAGGTACAAACCACACAGCCGATCAAGCGAACAGCAACAAGCAGCGAATGACAAGGGAGCACAAAAGACGCATTCAGCAGTCGATTAGGTACAAACCACGCAGCCGATCAGGCAAACAGCAACAAGCAGCGAATGACAAGGGAGCACAAAAGACGCATTCAGCAGTCGATTAGGTACAAACCACACAGCCGATCAGGCAAACAGCAACAAGCAGCGAATGACAAGGGAGCACAAAAGTCGCATTCAGCAGTCGGGTACAAACCACACAACTGACAAGGGGAAGAATAGTAACAAGCAGCGACAAGGGAGCGCAAAGGACGCGTTCAGCAGCTAACTAGGTTCAAACCACACAACTGACAAGGGGAAGAATAGTAACAAGCAGCGACAAGGGAGCACAAAGGACGCATTCAGCAGCCAACTAGGTACAAACCACACAACTGACAAGGGGAAGAATAGTAACAAGGCAGCACAAAAGACGCATTCAGCAGCTAGGAACAAAACAGTGAGAAACATGGCGACGGCCGCGACACGGCTCCACACCCAAACAATAACAGAGCCAAGGAGGAGAACAAGACGAAGAGTCGGGCAGCAGCGCGGCAGGTCCGGCGAGACGCCTTTTCGCCAGCAATTGACAGCCTGATTGAATAGAAGACGAAGAGCTTCGGTCACGGAGGCGCCGTGAAAAGGAATTGTTGGGAAAATGGGCAACCCGTGGCACTTGGTCGGCCCTTAGGCGAGGCTCCATGCCCTTCAATGGCGTCCAGCGACGTCACCTCCGCAGGTAAACGAAGATGGGATGCCGGGCGCACCACTTCGAGCTTTGGGCAAACACGGGGAAATCTGAGCAATGGGCGGCAGCAGCAGCAGTTGTTTGGTTCATTGTCGCCTGTGCCTGTACTCGTAGAGCCTGGCAGTAAGTGTCAATAAAGTATTAACTTAGCTGCAGACGCTGCCATGAAGCTGAATAACGGAATAAAAAACTCCCTAAATTTGGACCAACATGGAATTTCTGAAAGCGTCCTCAGGCGCAAGTTTTAGTTCATGGTCACAGGCGCCATGCCCTCGTACGTAGGGCGTGAAAGTCAACGTGAGTGGAGAATTACCATAGCTGCAGGTACGCTGTTTTGAAGCTCAATGTCACTTTGAACTCGGGGGAAACTTGAGCTGTTTAGCCGTCTCAATCAAGTATTAATTTTCCTAGGAATACTTCACTATGTAGCTGAATATTAAAATAAAAATGAACTCGGGCATTGGACTCACATGGAAGATTTGAGGAACATACAGCAATGATTGTTTGCAGGGCAAGCAGCAGCTGCACGATTAAGTAACTGAATGCATGTAAAATGGGGGGAAATGCGGTAACAATTGCATGAAAGGCCGCACAGTTCGTAAAATTTATTCAACAATCTTTCCAGCCGCTGCCACAGTGATGACTGTCGACAAGATCTAGGAAGGTAAATTGAAAATCTGCAGCACAAGTTGTTTTATAATGCCGCGGCCACATATGCATTTCTACGCCCAACTGGTTGCTAGGATGAGCAGCTCGCGGGTCTTTTCGATACATATTTAAAATCGGTAGCATAGATACCGTGGCATAAATGACGTCCGAGCAAAGAGACTAGAATACTCTTTGGTCCGAGTCTCATATCCTTGCATCAAGTTGTCTGTGTAAATGCCTAGTGTGTCCCCGGCATAACGTGTGTTGCAACATTGCTCAAGAAGGGGAGTATTTTAACCCTAGACACGTGAGTCCCCAAAAAAAAAAGCTTATGCCAATGACACGCGCTGCTAGTTAAAAGAAAAAGTATATTGTCATTTTTTCGTCCGAATATGTTCATGTGCCCATTTAAATAACTCACACTAGAAAAGAATTCTGAGTTATAAATCCTTCCAGTTATAATGATATGTCCGAAAGTTAACTAACGGCACCTGCGGAGTAAACTGAACTGACGGTAAACATTTTCATTATCACTTCTCTCACTTTGTTCGCGGCTGATAAAAGACATGCCATATGTTACCACGCTCATCATTAAATAACGGTAGCTTCAAACACCAGTAATTCGCTAGTGACACTACCTCCAATTACCAGTAGCTACCAATTATGACAATTCTCTAAATTTTACGGTACCTCTATATGCATAGCCAATTAACGCTCTCGCAACTGCATGGGAGAATCTCAATGTAGCTACCTTTATCAATGGGCTTTTTCGTTATTGAAGGTATCTCGAAATAGCATTGATAAATAAGTTTTCGGCTATTGACTTATCAACTTTTTCGCTTCTGAACGATCCCCCAAAGCGCTCTCTATTAAGCTTTATGCTACTGGCCGTATCTCTAAAGAGCATGTACATATAATTATCATACACGCGTATGGAAACGGTACAGTGCATTGAAACAAATATTAAGTAAAACTGTTTTAGCTGGTACACATTTGATCCAGTGGAGCAAGGCTCCGTACACAGAATGAAATGGGAATGTAACCCTAACACAAAATGGTTATGCCCTGCTCAATAGTTGTATTACGAATACGGTAGTGCAGTAGTTGAGATGCAAGTACATCATTTTCTACGTTATGTTTACTCACAATTTTTTTGCCTACATTTACTACAGCTGAATAAATTCCTGCTGGGGTTTAATAAAACCAAACCTTTACTTCTGCATTAAAGTGTTCTCTTAGAATCTAGCTCATCGGTGCGTACTTCTGAAGTTTTGCTACGATATCTAGGAAGTTTTACTAGGATATCTAGGAAGTTTTACTAGGATATCTAGGAAGTTTTACTAGGATATCTGGGAAGTTTTGCTACGATATCTGGGAAGTTTTGCTACGATATCTAGGAAGTTTTACTAGGATATCTAGGAAGTTTTACTAGGATATCTAGGAAGTTTTGCTACGATATCTAGGAAGTTTTGCTACGATATCTAGGAAGTTTTACTAGGAGGATACTAGCTAATGTAGCCCAGCTGCCCAGCACGTTTATCTACAGCTACTACAGTCCTGAGCAAGAAGACTGGCGCATTTTTTTTAACTCAGGAGATGTCGGGATTAGGGATATTAGCAAAGTTTCATACACGTGTCGTGACTGTTGTCTGAACTACTGAACACCTACAACCTAGCGGCACCTCTGCACGGGTGACTGCAATAAATTTACTGGAAGAATGTTGAACAAGAAGACAGTTCGAACTGGATTTCAGATTCAAGGAAGCAAAATCAAAATTTGTAGAAAACGAACTAAATTTACATAACACCAAGTAACAAAGGTAGCAAGTCGGTCATCCAAACTGAGTAACGTTCAAGTTTTCCAGATTCGAACGGCTGACACATTTCAACCATTCTACAGGTGAATATTTTCTCTAAAATTTAATCGCCTGTGTATCAACAATATCCATGGCTGGCATTTGCAATTTTGTCAATGCAACATAAAAACTAGCACGTTTCTCTCTGCTTAGAATGGAGCTCACTTTTTATGTAAAACCAGAAACGGAACTCAATTTAAATTGAAATTTTCTAAAAGGTAGATATAAGGCCCATGAAATAGCGTACGACCGGAAAGAGAAACTATGTAAATGAAGGTTACTATACTAAGGATACGGTAAATGGCTCGCTCCTTGAGCCGATAGCTTCAGAAATAGCTACTAAGTGGATACTAAGACGACAGCCTCGGCAATGGGTACACTCAAGGTGTTGGTACAGCTCTTTTTTCTCATGCGCTTCCAGACAGAGAAACTCAAGTGACGCGTGCATGTTTCAACTAACAAGTGTAGGATATGGTGGTTGAGGATCCGCATAACTCGCTGCTCAGTAGCTTCAGATAGCCACCTCGATAACTTATGCATAGAAAGCCCACGATAAGAGTCGAGGTAAGCCCATTTTGCATGCATTTTTGAATCGGTGGCAGTTTAGCCTTCGGTATTATCGAGCGCCGCCGTGGCAACTTCGGAAAAGTTTTAACAAGTCCACCAAACTCGGCGCCTGCAGCATCCCCGTCTGCAGGTCAGTCAACAGGAGCAGCCAACAGGAGCAGCCAACAGAGGCAGTAAACAAAGCAATCAAGAGAGGCACTCAACAGGGCAGCCAACAACGGTCTGTAGTTAACAGAGTAGCCAACAGGGGTGGTCTATGGTGAATAATCTGTGGTCTACAGAGCAGTCAACAGCAGAGTCAACAGAGCAGTCTACAGAACAGTCAGCAAAGCAGTCAACAAGAGAAGAAAACAAAGGCAGGCAACTGGGGCAGTCAACAAGGACACTCAATAGAGTCAGTCAACAGGGCAGTCAAGAGAGGCACTAAAGTGATACGTAATTATTACAATTTTCATTTACTTAGCTTTGTGAAATTCAGGGAGCGTTTCAAGGAATTTGTGCTAACAATTGACAATCCACAAACTGTAAAAATAGTAGCAAATTATTGCTATTAAACCGTTGCTAACAATCTTTATCGATTATAGTGTCAAGAACTCGGGTTATTCAAATTTATTAGTTGATCACTAGAGTTCTACAGATACTGTACGTATGCACTGTATACAAAAACTTTGCCGATCGTATGAAAGCACTACATCTTCTTTATGAAATCGGCAGATATACATTCAAGTAGCACAGTATAATTATACGAGTCGAGCAAAGTCATCAAAACGCACAATAGGAACTGGGTGAATAATACCAAGCAGAGAACGAGGGAACTTTAGATAGTTGAACATGATAAGATTACGTAGAAGGCAGTAGATGGGCCAGCAGTCGTATTCACAAAGATATGAATAGATTAAATAGCATATGCAAATTACTAAAGTGAGACGTGCAGTGATAAGTGAGGGTAAAAAAGATATCTTGAATTCAGTACGTAATACTGAGCAGGACGCAGATGGGAATGATGCTCTATCACTTATGCTGTTGGTCCGATTGCTGATGAATTTACTTTTAACTCGAACGCCTCGTGGCGTTAGACCATCACCCGCAGGACTCGGAGGCATAAAATAATAACTAGCTCTTCAATAATAACATAGGAGAAATATATAGTACGCCTCGACGATCTGCCGTGGTTGAGGAAAATTCGCCACCGTCATTTTAATATAAAATACCTTCAATGTGAAATAATAACCTTGGGAAAATATAGAGGCGTAAAGCCAGGTGAGCTCTGTAGTCTTCTGCAGCCCGTACGCAGGGCAAAGCGTTCGAATATTTCGTTGAATATTCTTGCCCGAACTCCTGGATTCTCATTTACTGCAAATTTTGAAAAGATATCCTTAGCTGGACTAGTGATACTTGCTTAGCGAACCGATATCACGAATAACATCATAGGAAATCGTTTGATAGACACGAAGTTGAGTGAGGAGGACACCATAGAACTTCCAAGCACTTCAGACTGTGTAAAGGAAACAAAGAACTACCGTGTGAAGCCGTGCTAAGCTTTCACACGAGCCCTTCCTGATTTCACTCTTCGATCTCTTTTTTTTTTAATGAGAAAAATCGGAGCAGGCGCGAAATTCAACCGTCCTTTTCTGTAGGAACTCAATCACTCAAGAATAACTTGGGCCACTATAGCTCTGTAAGGCCATCAAAGAGCACAAACCACCAAAGATTTCAAGTGAATTCCAGTGACTGAAGCAAGGCGGCCTAAAGCGAGCGCCAGGAAAGCAATTTTCAAAGTTTAGAGGAACTGGAGCCGAGTTTGGACGATTTAGAAATCGAATTTTGAGTACCGTGAAATATGCTGCAGACAATAACACGGCAGGGGCTTTGGTAGTAGCGAAATGTGTCGTTAGAGCCCCGGGTTGCAACTGTTCCGTGCGATATGGCTCTTCTCGTGAGTCTTAACACTATAACGTTTTGAGGTTTTCTCTTTTATTTCCCTTTTAGGTTGGTGCAGTGACTCTGATTCAACTTCCATTTGTATTTTTAGCATTTACGAGCCATAATATTTTTGACTTGTTGATATTCCCACAGCTTGGCATCCCGTAAGTGAAAGAAAGAATAGAAAATTTATTCGCTCACAGTAGTAGCAGTAGACAGGAGAAAGGGGGGGGGGGCGGTGGAGAACGTGTCGCGCCACACAGGCTGCGTACGAACAGGACTCAAGAGTCAATCACACACTGAATAAGCTTTAACTCTCGATTGGTGAGGGAAAGTTCAAGGTGTGCTTTCAAATAGTACTAATCCTACAAACATGTATAGCTAATGCGGACTGTACTGTGCTAATCATTACCTTAAGTACTTGTATCTCAACATGCATGCCACACTGAACGGTATTTCTCAAGGGAATGAATTGGAACGGTACTACAGGCTGAGGCAGCATACAGCTTGACCCTTTCTGGTTCTGGCGGTAACAGTACTATGAGGCTTGGCGGGTATTTAGCAACAGCACGAACCAGTGCCGATGGATACGCCTATGGCATCTGCGGGGTGAAGCAATGTAATCTTTTCCTTTCAGTAAAGTCGTGGCTCATTGAAGTAATGGAATTATATTATGTAATGCGTCCCTCTTTTCTATACCGTTTAATTTTTTGGCCGAACAACGAATTGTTCAATTTCTTAATAAATCACTCGACCAACGGAATGCTCTCAAACTTGTCTCCCTCACTTCATATGTTCGTTCGAGTAACAGAAAAGTTCTTATGTAATCTGACCCTCTTTTTGATGTTTTAAATGTTTACTTTTACGTAACAGTGTCTTCGACCGACGAGTCCTACTAGCAACTTGAATATCGCTATATGTATCAATAGAATAAAGAGAAGCGCTATAAGTCAGCGATAGAAAAAATCATTTACGGCAAAAAGAAAGCGTATGCCGTAAAATATCAGTCTACAGGACAAGCTAGCTGGAATGTATTGTCAAGCTTATACAAAACACAGTACATATAAACTCGAATGCTGCGGTCGGCGCGCGCACTTTCACGTTGGTGAGGGGGGTTGGTGCCGAACTAAACAGTTTGGTCATTGCTTCGTACCCTGGTCTGTTGGGGTTTGGAATTGTTTGCCAGCATCAGCTTTCGGTCGTGTTGGCCTGCAGGTGTTTAATACAGCTGTTAATGGCATTTGTCGGGTTTCCTTTAGCAGCGTTTCGGGCTTCCCGGTGTTGCAATGTGCTTCATTTGGGTTGTATTACCTGTCCGTGGTGGCCCGTGCGTGAAGTTTTTATAATAATAATGAAGATTAGATAGGCGGCAGTAGACGAACCAAAAGGCCCATTCCCAAAGAGACACCGGAACTTACGCCCGGTCCTCTATGAGCTATTGCCATTGTCACAAGGATAAGAGGATATAGATAACTAAAGAAAAAATAAGAAAAAAAGGAGGGTGAAGAAGGGCAGTCAAAGAGAAATAGATTTCCAACCAAACGTCCGATCCCTGGAACCTACTGACGTAGCAGTCAGTGAATTTTGGTACCATTTACGAACAAAATTTTTCTCCGTGAGTACGCATTTTAGACGTTTTGCCTGCACTTCGAGTAGTCTTTGAGAGCTGGCAGAACTTCCTTTATCTTATTTCCAGGCTGCACAAGATGGTTAGCGGCTGCTGCTGCTATAACGTTAATATATTCATGAAGTCTGGCTGTGCAATGACCTCTCGACTAAAGAAGCTCCTCTGTTTTAGTACAGATCATTCAAGCGCGAGTGAACAACAGAAACTGGAAAAGAACTCAACAGGTAACTGACACGCTTCACCGAAAAAAGATAAGCAGCTGCACTTAATTTTGAATTCTGTATTTATTTCAGATCTCCCATCTGATAATGACACTAGGAATATAAAAAACTTAACTGCATGCAACTATACTCATACTAATGATAAATATAATTATATATTAACTGTAACAAGGGTGTCAATGGTAAATAATGTATCGAAGAAAAGAAAAAGGTAACAACATAGGGCTACCGTAGCTAGGGGTAACTCGTCGGTTTACAGTATTATTACTGTCGTACGGGAGCTGCCCCCCCCCCCCTTGCATTTCACTTAGGGGGAACTAACCTTCAAAGTAATTTCACAGGCAGTCTCCATTCTGAAACGTTTCAGATTTAGGTAGAATCCCTATAAATATTCTTAGCCACAATCGACATGGCCCATACTTTTTTGCGGAAACGTTTTCATATACAATATGGGCCGATGAATGGAACAATTTCAGGCAACATTTCAGCGATATTGAGAATAATTTAGCGGAATTACTCCCTAGAGCGAAATGGATTCAATACGGTCGTATTCTATGCATTCCAGATCCCGTCAAGTCCTAAAATAAAAGCCCATACGAAGCAGTGTGGCAGCGTCATGACGCAATTGATTGAGGACGCAACATGACGAGCTGCAGTATCGAAGGCAGTCAATCAGGCCAGCGGCAGCAGCAGCAAAGACTTTTAATGAGTCATAAAATTGTGGCAAATTAGCGGGAGGGAAGCGATCAGCGAATTGACCTCATTAGGGCAGCCATTGAGGGGTCTCCTAAATGCGCCAGGGCTTGCGCTGTGGACTGTGATGGTCGGCGGCGTCCGCGCGACACTGGGTGAAGACCACGGGGCGTCCACCACTGTGAGCTGAGATGGTTGGCGGCGTCCGCGCAGAGTCGGGTGAAGACCACGGGGCGTCCACCACTGTGAGCTGAGATGGTCGGCGGCGTCCGCGCAGAGTCGGGTGAAGACCACGGGGCGTCCACCACTGTGAGCTGAGATGGTCGGCGGCGTACGCGCAGAGTCGGGCGAAGACCGAAGGTACTTCACCGTTAAAGATCTTACAATCATATTTTTTCAAAAATAAGGAAATGTTGAAAATATGAAATAACTCAAGGGAAGGTAGGAAGTAAAGAAGAGGCATAAATAGGTAAAACGCCAAAGTTGTATTAATTCCTACCCCAAGGTCAAAAAAGACATCTATGATAATTTGGCTACTATCACATAATCTCAGTTAATTCCCTATGCATAGGTAATAGTGACGATCGTGTGCACGGTGACCAACAAGCAAGCAAGATAACCGGAGTTTTCTGAGCATATATGTAGATAGATATAACATATGTATGTTAGTGATTTCACGAATTTTTAACTACGGCTGGATCCGAAGAATAGGAATTTAAATGCTCGAAGCAAAAGCTGTGATTCAAGGGATTGTTCGACAGATATTCCCAGTATTCTATTTAAACCTGAGACAGAATGTTTACGTGTTTCACAATTTCCATGAGCTGTTTCTACAAAGCATAGTGAAATAATCGATGCTTACGGTAGTTGGGGCTGCCTTAGAAAAGAATGACTGTCTATTTACCGCACTAAAATATTAGAAAGTTTAGCAAGCTGAAATCGGATTTGAAGTTATATTGGTCACATATACAGTAACTAAGAATCCAGAGGACGCCTGTTAAACATTCTAAAATATAGAATTTGAATTTCCAGTTATTTCAACAAATGCTAGTATAATTTATAGCGTCCATTTGTCTTATTTTTGAAGCAAGATTACTCTCAGCTATAGTGATTAAGATACATTCTTCCTTTAGCAGAATCATATCCCCGCGTGTGAAAGCTACAGAAATGAAGACTCAATTTTTCCGTAATTTTTGACTGCGAGGAACATTACTTGTATTATGAATTCCAAAATATCTTAATTTCTCTAAACAGCCGCAAACAACATCGTTATCGATATGAGTTTGCCTTTAGAATGCGTCTCGGCAAAGGTCATAATGCAGCGGGCGAGGAAAATGTCACGAAAAGGCCAAAACAGCGGCGTTAATTATGACAAAAGTCCATGCAACAGGAATTGCCTCTGCCACAAATGCTGACAGAGGAATGTTCAACAATAGCTCGGAAATTATCGAGGTAATACCCCGAACGATGCTGTTGAAATGGGAATATTTCGAAAGAGCTTTACCACGATTAAGGCGAATTTTTACCTCTCTTGGCAGTGAAATATCTAAATGCAGCATGACAGTGATTTCATCAAGGCAGTTTGGGCGTGGTCAGATTCCTCTACAGAGTTGCCAATTTTATTGATATTTCTGAGATTTTTCTATATTCAGGTAGTGGGTGAGGATAAGATATGGGCTGAACAAAATTGCAGAAATGCCCATTAAATTGGAAACGCTGTAGAGGATTTTGAATACACCCAAACTGCCTTGATAAAATGGTCAGAGTATAGTCAGAACGAATTTTTGCATATGCAGGGCCTACACTACCAGAAAAACGCTGACTGATCCATAACCAATTCCAAGATGATGAATATTGCATAAATTGCATGAGAGCTCTACAGGAAAGCTCCGCAATTAAAATAGGTGAATTTCCCTTTAAAATCAAAACACTTTTAGTTAATGTGTTTTGGCAAAGTCAACTTGACCGCACTCCTATACTAGGAAACCCACGCACACTGGAGCGTGCTGCAGATATCAGCCAACTGGCCAAAGAGGAGCGTACGAGTGCAGTCGACCACAGGTCGCTAAGAGCTATGGTACCAACGATGGGAAGCTCTTATGCAACGACCTGTGCCCCCCTTACACTCTCCATTTCTGATTAAGGTCAGTACCCCCTGCAACAGCTCTGCGGATCTCAAAATGCTGACTAAACACGTCAAGCGACGGGTGAGCTCGCCGGCTTGGGGGTATTCGAGCCGGCGACCTTCAGTGTCACTGATCTCAACATTCTCTAGCCTGCCAGCACTGCGGGTGCTATAAACTAACACAAAGATAAAGAGGAACCGGTGCATGGGATCAACAAACCATAGATAAAGACACTGCCTTGTCACACAACATCGGCTGTCACATATTCAGCAGCCTGCTACTCAAAGTCAAAAAACAATACCAATACCAGCAAGACTCGTCTGGCTTTGTCATTTTCTGGTAGTGGGAACAATTATTGCACCCGATATCAGCTATAGTTGCGCACCAATTAATATTAGCCTGATTTCTGAAGCAGCGCTGCCCAATATTGGCTACCGTGGCTACAGAAGCGGGCGAACCTTGGGCACGTTTCCAGTTATGTGATGAAAGAACACGGAGAAGAACACATTTGTGCTCACATATTTGCGAATGTAAAAGAATACAGGAGAGAAGACATTTGTGCTCACATATTTACGAATGTAAAAGAACACAGGAAAGGAGACATTTGTGCTCGCATATTTACGAATGTAATAGTACACAGGAAAGGACACAATTGTGCACGCATATTTACGAATGTAATAGAACACAGGAAAGGACACAATTGTGCTCGCATATTTACGAATATAATAGAACACAGGAAAGGACACAATTGTGCTCATATATTTACGAATGTAATAGAACACAGGAAAGGACACATTTGTGTTCATATATTTACGAATATAATGGAACACAGAAAAGGATACAATTGTGCTCGCATATTTACGAATGCATTTTGTCACCGCATGACCAGTAATGACGAGATCCCTGCAAAAGAAGATTTTACGGCTGTACACGTACAATAACAGTGAGGGTATGAAATCTTTTAATCAGTATTACAGTGCCAGGTTCAGTGGATAGAGAAACAGTAGTAAGTTAGCAAGTGTAAACCGTATACTCAGGTGAAGATTTATTTGCAAAGAGCTCCCGTCCCGAGGCGTAGTTGAGAGCGAACAGGGTTTTCAAGCATATAAATAATATAAGTCTAAATATATATATATATATATGAAAAATTTGTACTAGCCTCCTCATGATACAAGTCTGGTTAAAAATTCTTGAAAAGAAATGCATGCGTATTGTTTTCGCATATATGTATACATATAAATGATATAACACATACTGTTCGCAATCAATTACTATAATTAGGTGGGTAAGTACCTGTAATCGGAAAAGCTAGATAATTACACACAAACACTCTAGCACTAAAATAATTCAAATGATCATATCATTATTTTTTCAACGTACTCAATCATCACCGCTAATGAACGTTATCGTTTGGAGGGGCAATTTTCCGAATCTACCATTTAAGGAAAATAAATAAGTTTTTGGACTAATTGGGTGTTTCTAAGATAGTTTTTTTATATGGCGTTGTGGTTGCAAATGCTTAGTTTTCGAGATATTTGATGTTGATTTTCCCATTGTTTTCCTGTGGAAAAAAATAACCGGTAACCCCATAGGAACCAAATTTAGACTAGGTATGGTTGGGTTAGGTAAGGTTAAATTAGGCTAGGTTAAGTTAGGTTAGGTTAGGTAATGTTAGATAAGCGTAGGTTAGGTAACATTAGGTTAGGTAAGGTTAGGTTACGTTAGTTATGGTTAGGTTAGGTTCGGTTCCTATGGTGTTGTTACAGGCCTACTAATTATTGCCATTGGAATATAATGGGAACTTCAAAGTGAAATATCTCAAAAAATATGCATTTGCGACGGACACTTCATAGAATAAATATGTCTTAGAATCGTCCAATTAGTCCAAAAACATATTTTTGTACCATAGATTCCTTAATGGTCGATTCGGAAAATTGACCGTTTAGTTATTAACTAGTTAAATACAACAAGGACCAACTCGTATAACTTAGCACAAATAGGTAAATCGAAGAACGAAAAATTCAGGACCGACTAAAGATCCTTCGCAAGGAAAGACTTGACCGCAAGTAGGAACAACCTGTTGAGCAGTGAGCACTTTGAGAGCGCTTGTCTCGGTTCAATGGGAGCTGAGGTCCAGTCTTGAGAGAAGATGCTCTTGAAGTAGATGCCGAGAGTCAATCTAAAACCCAGTTCCTGAATATATTTAAATATTTATTGCTATGAACGCGAGTAACAAAATGGTTTTCACGAGAAGATGAGCTACAGGAAGTGACAAGAGTCACCTAAGATCCATTTCCTGGACACACATTCTGAATTTAATTGAGTGGAAACGTAACTTTCACGAGAAGATATTCTTCAAAAGATTTGGAGCGTTATCTCACATCAAATTCCTGACTAAATATTTATGTAACGAAAAGTAAATAAAAAAGAACACGGTTTACCCTTGAAAACATTCTAGGGTTAACATCAATAAGTGCTTTTGTTGATCCAAATATTGAATTTACTTAGATTAGATAGGCGGCAGTAGAAAAACCAAGAGGCCCATTCCCAAGCAGACACCGGAACTTACGCCCCGGCCCTCTATGAGCTATTGCCATTATGTTAGTAGGAAATAAAGGACTAAAGAAAAGAGAAGAAAAAAAAGAGGGGGGGGAGAAGAATGTCAGCCAAAAAGACGATCATGAATGACAAAAGGAATTTATTTAACATTAGAACGCGGTAGATGGAACTACTACTGTTAACCCTAAATATATACAGTAATCATACATCGTGGGTGTATTGCACCCCACGACCGAGCACGAAATTAAGTGGGAAGAAATCAATCGCGGTGAATCCTTTCGCTTTGTCGTAGCTTTATTTGTGGAAGTGACGCACTTATAGGACCCATGGGACCTATGGGACCCATTGCAAGAAATGTTCAGAATAATAATTTTCTAATGAATTTGCCAGGATAAACGTCACGTTTCCTGTAAATCAGCTGCTTTCAAATGTCAATGTGACGTACTCATTCCAAGCAATGCTGTGGCGACAAAATATTGTACTGTACGGAAAGAAAGACCGTTTAACAAAAAGACATTCGAAATAAAAACTGATATGAAAGTTATAGGATTAACAAAATTTAGTGGAGTCTCATTTTAAAAGAATGCCAGGTACACCAGCAGTCAGCGGTTACACGCACTCTGGAGATAATTCGCTGCTGGCTCTCGCTTTGGTCGTAGGCTGTGATCTCACAGAAGAAACCCAGCATTGTGACCACACACGTGAGGTGACGGGAGCAACATCACCTGGACGTTGTCCGAAGACGTACAGGATACACAAGGTAGGTACACAGAGAGCGCGGGAGATGCTACAATATTATGTTAAAGCGCTGCCAGAAGCAAAATATTCATTACCAATCAGCCCTGGGAACTGGTGACTATAAGGTAGAGTGAAATTATTAATGAAAAGCAACAGGAATGTCCACATCAACAGCTACAAAGCGTGATTACAGCGAATTCAAAGTTATGAAAGATTCTCGTGCCACTACAAGACGAAGTAAAAATTTTGCAAAGTTGTGCTAAGACTGCCTAAAGAAACAGCTATAAAGCAAGATTATGATGAACACAATGTCGTAGCGAGACTGTCCGAGTCTACAAATAAAAATTAAGGTAACAATATAAAAATGGCATGACAGGATGGTACAATCAGCAGCTAGCGCAGGCTGGCGTGCTGAACTGTAGTGCTGGACGTTGCGGGTTTGGGTACAAAGCCAGGTAAGCGAGCTTTGCGGTGCTTAGCGCGCTGAGTCAGCGTTTTGATAGGTATGCACAGCTGCCGTGAGGGCACTTGCCTTTCCCAGAATGTTTAGGTTGGAGGATGCACGAGTCGTAGCGTAAGAAATATCCGTCAATGGTGCTATACGTGACCACCCATGGTCGACTGCAGCCGTATACTCATCTGGGGCCAGTTGGCCTATATCCGTAGCACGAATAAGGGCGTATGGCTTTCTTAGCAAAGGGTGCGGTCAAATTGACTTCACCTGATCTTTAGAAGAGAGGATAATAATATAGTTATAGTCGTTGGAAGATCATCCAAACTTACAGTTAATAGCGGGACTGCGAAAAATATAGCGAAGGTATGCCCTGACTATCCAACTTTGTAGCTGCAAGCTCGGTAGCTTAATATAGGAAAGTCGTGACAAGATCATCCAAATCTGCAACTGTAAGATAGAACAAAAAAAAACAGTATAATATTCACATCACGGCAAGCTTCTCTAAATTGCCGCTGTATGGCTTAAGTGGATACAAGGAGTAACGAGCTAAGACTCATGACAATTAATATTTTCTGTATCGATACATGGAAAAAATTACCTTAAAACAGGAGTTGTGGTACGCGCTAGTCCAATTCTACAGCTATACCAGCAAGCTAAGGCAAAGCTAGAGAGGGTAAGGGAAGCAGAATTATTGTGCCCGAGGAGGAGGGGGCGCAGTTATATTTATGAAGTGTTGACCAGAGGCGACACAGCTATCCTTCAAGTGGGGGGCTGAGGTTGGTTCAACCTGCGGAGTGGATGCTCGCATGCGAACACGTGAGACAAAAGTTAAACCGATATAACAAAAACCATAGGAAAGGACGTGAGCAGTAATACGTAGAAGCACTAAAACACACAATCTACGTGAATACCCGCAGATTTAGGGTTTCATTCTAAGACGTAGCAAATGGTCTTAACAATGCAAAGATGTACCCGTAGAACGTCAAAAACTTATTTTGCTCTTGAACTCTCAAGGTGAGTTCACATGACGATCAATTGAACGTGTTCTTTGTGCTCTGCGTTCAAATATATCCGTTGAAACAACGAAAACTTACACAATTTTTAAAGGTTAACTCACCCTAAAATGTGAAGAGCTATCTAGAGCTTTACTAGGTGACACTAGCTGAGCAAATTCGCTTGCTGTCAGACATTTCATCTAGTTGTTTGGTAAAAACACAAACGTGCTTATATGGTTACAGCAGCACATTCGCACGATTAGTTGAGAGAATACGTTGATTTTACTAAGGTGTAAATCTGCCTTTAGGATAGGAAGTATCGCTGGAAATTTCTGCGTCAAAACAACGGAGCAAAGGGCATTTTCACATGCCATAAATAAGAAGGTATTTTGTACACAGTTTGAAAATACTTTAAAAATAGCAATAAGTAGCGAACACCGGCGAGCTGATCTCAATGTCAGGCGCAGCGCTTAACAATTGGACATTTAATGTGCGTAAGGATGAGAGCAACCAAACATAGGCTACATATTAGGAGGAAAACTTGCCCTTAAGCAAAGCACACATATCTATTAAGTTATCGAGGGGATTGCACGGCCCAAATTGGATCGGTTGAGCGATGTTGAGCTCTACACTCTGGCGCTGGGTCACATTCCGCGACCTAAGGCTCAAAGCACTTTGCGAATGATGTGCGCTGTTCCAAGCACAGCGCTTTTCTGGAGGGAAGTTATTATTATTAATACTATTATTACTACTACTACTACTATTATAATAATACTATCACCTACGAACGGAGTGAGAGAGGTGATTATCACCCGTGAATGAAGTGACAGGTGTTGATGTTACCGTTCTGTACGTGTCTGTTTATCATTGTATACAGCCTACAGGGTGTTGCAAAATTGTAGGTACATACTTCAGCAACTAATAGAAAATACTGATACAAGCACTATTTCATCACGAAAAAGTTAAAAAAAACGCCTTGTTTTTGAGATATTACGCTTAGAAACTTTTAAGACGCCGCTTTCCCAACACGATAGCGATTTCGCAGAAGACAGGAACAAGAGCCATTAGGAGAATTAAAATAGACAAAAATTAGACAAGACTCACTGCATAACAATAAAAAAATCTGTTTTTTTGCATGTATCTAAAAATAAACTTTTCAGAAATTAAAGTGAATTTTCAGATAAGAGCAACTGGTCGTAATGGTCCTGTGTCATGGCCACCAAGATCTCTTCACCAGTTTTTTGTGGGGGCACACGAAAAGTTTTATTCATGCGACGCCTGTCGAGTCTGAAGAAGATCTTGTCGCTAGAAGTGCGGGAGCTGCTGGGGGGATATTACTGAAATGCCCGGTGTCTTTGGCAACGTACGCAACACCCTCCTACGAAGGTGTTACACTTGTGTCGATCGATGTAGGTAGTTAGGACGATTACTGGATCGAGATCCTTGCTAATAAATTATCTGTTGTTAATTGGTTTTGAATTACCGTCTGTGTTGTAATAAACAAAGTGTAGCTAATAATTATATAGTGTTCTTATTTTCATATTTGATTATCTCAAAAACGAAGCGTTTTTTTTTTACCTTTTGATTGATTTTTTATTAGTAGCCGAAATTTGCACCAAGAATTTTGCAACACCCTGTATATCTATTTACGTACGTTTTTCCGCTCAGAAGCTGGTAGAAGGAATATAGCTATCATCACAATCTCTTGCAGACAGTCGGATGACTTGCGTTATACGCGAAATATATCATAACTGCTCACTCAGCTTTTTCTGCCACCCCGGTCTCCTACCCCTCCCCCCTCCAACGCGGTTGAAGGTCTTACGACACGAGGCATTCCAGTTATTACTGTATTTTTATCGTCATTACTAACACCACTGCTATTAATTTAAGCCTCGCCACCCGCAGACGAGGAAATAGCATATGTCACACACTGGACAGAACAGAAAATATTATTTTTGTCTAACTTCATAGCACACCGAGCGTGTTGCACTAGCAGACAAATACAGAAAGGATTACAAAAAAAAATAACCTGACGCCAACGTCAGACAAGAATTTCATCTCGCACTGGAGGGATTCCCGACAGTAATTCGAGCTAACAGTGCGGCGCGTCAACGGCTTTGTTTTATGGCAGGGCTTTGCTTTAGGGAAGGGACAGAATAATGACAGAAGTGTTGCATATTATGTGGGGACAGGTGATTTAGTGATAGAAATGTCCCCATGTGCAATGAGCCATCAAAAAGGTACGATACGTGAAAATGGGAGAAATTAGGATGTAAGCACCGTGTGGGTGAAGGTGAGTGACATCTTGGTGATACAGAAGTCATGTTGCTACGTGAAAATGGGAGAAATTAGGATGTAAGCACCGTGTGGGTGAAGGTTAGTGACATGTTGGTGATACAGAAGTCATGTTGCTACGTGAAAATGGGAGAAATTAGGATGTAAGCACCGTGTGGGNGCAACGCGGATGAAGGTCTTACGACACGAGGCATTCTAGTTATTACTGTATTTTTATCGTCATTACTAATACCACTGCTATTAATTTAAGCCTCGCCACCCGCAGACGGGGAAATAGTATACGTCACACACACTGGACAGAACAGAAAATATTATTTTTGTCTAACTTCACAGCACACCGAGCGTGTTGAGCTAGCAGACAAATAGAGAGAGGATTACAAAAAAAAATAACCTGACGCCAACGTCAGACAAGAATTTCATCTCGCACTGGAGGGATTCCCGACAGTAATTCGAGCTAACAGTGCGACGCGTCAACGGCGTTGTTTTATGGCAGGGCTTTGCTTTAGGGAAGGGACAGAATAATGACAGAAGTGTTGCATATGTGGGGACAGGTGATTTAGTGATAGAAGTGTCCCCACGTGCAATGAGCCACCAAAAAGGTGAGATACGTGAAAATGGGAGAAATTGGGGATGTAAGCACCGTGTGGGTGAAGGTGAGTGACATGTTGGTGCTACAGAAGTCATGTTGCTATGTGAAAATTGGAGAAATTGGGAAATGGATGTTATCTTCTCGCACCTAATCTTTGTGCCACATTCAGACCAGTGATTCGGTTGGACGAATTAGCTAGTTGTTGGCGAGCTGAAAAAAGACAAGTAAAATTTCCGTGTTGTCGTAAATGGCCGTAAAAATGAAAAGGAAATGGGGACGAGAATGCCGACAACATGAAAACGAACGCAATTTGGTATTTCTTATTTGGAGCAGGGTGGACATACCTCAAGCATAGATTAGATAGGAAGAACTTGTAACGCAGATATTGAGTCGTGCAACAATCGAGATCTGCAGACGTATATCTGCTTACAAGTTAAAAACAGCAAACAGGTAATAGGGATCCATATCTAAAATTGGGATAGATTTGCTGCATACGTGTACAGCGAGGAAAGTATTACATTGCTGGTCTTAACTTGCTATTTAAGTCCATAAAACCGCAACGCAACTCCAGCTTCTCAGCATTTATCCGTATACATTATAATTCCCAACAGTTTACCTTCGCTCGTCATTTCGGCATATGAAACAGAAAAATCATTCTAGTATCTTAATTTAACCATTTCACGTATGCATTAAATTTGCTTCTATCTTTCAAGGAATTAAATATGAAATTGCAGATTCCCTTTCAATTCTTCAGCCATTCTGTACGTGCATTCGACAGCAACAGGAGCCTTGGCCCATCTCCGATGAGCAAAGTCAAATGTTTGACTAAATTCAAGGTCCGTCGAGCACCACCACAGGCAGCCCGTGACGAGCAGTTGGGCATGCATACAAGGATGGCCAGTCAAAGAGCAAGGAACAGTCGACCTCAGCAGCAGATTTGAACCATGAGAACTCGCATGAACACATCAAGTACAGTTTAGCGCTCAAAGCATCAAGACGGTAACTCGAGGAACTCAAGAGCGCAAAGTTGACCGAGTTTGCTACACAGGAGGCGCAACGCCGCTCGAGTCTGGGGCTGTCCAGGAGCAACTCAATTAGTTAGTCAAGACGGAAAGAGAATGAACTATAGAGGGAACCACGTACGCTGGTCTGGTCGTGTTCAAAAGCTGTAGCTAACTGCTCGTTCTCAAGCACTGCTGCTGATCCACTTGCCTACTCCAAGCAAGTGTTGCTTTTTCAGAGTTTGTGACGAATCTGTAGTTAAAATTAACCATATAATGATACTCTGACCTGCCTCATACAGGTGGGGCCTGTCGAATTTGTAACAAATTTGTTATTGCTTCTTGGTTGGAAATAGCTGATACACACAAACTTTAGCTTCAATAAGATAGGTTTGTTTGAAACAAATTACAGGTTTACTTCAGTATCTATTTCTAAGATTGCTGGCACCCTAAATTCTACATACATTATGTATTCAAATTCCGAATGTTGCAACATATTTCATTGCACAGAGTTTTAATTTTCGAGCTTTGGGTCTCTCTAATAGTGCTTGTAGGACTGCTCTTGGTTTATTGGTTTATTCTTTGTTATCACGTCTATGAAAGCATTTCACATGAGTATCATCTTTACTTTTGATATTTATTTAATCATTGCGCGAAATTTAAAGAAAAATTAAATATCATCTGGAAAAGATACAAACATGCAAGGTTACATTCACCAATGGTTTTATTCACCTTGAGGAGTTATTATTCCAATACACTTTAAACTGCTGTTTATTATAAAAAAAAATAAGAGTTCTTCATAAAACACTAAAACGCGGTAGTTTTTAGCTGTTCACGATCAGAGTAAGCTTTAAACTGAACAATATACCGATGTTCTGAGCTACCTGAAGCAAATGGCGCTTTTCAAATTTGTGACAAATTTGATTCAATCAGAAACGGTGAGAGTAAAGAATATATTCTACAGACCTCGATAATGATGCAAGAAAAGCATAAAATTTACAAAAGTCCGGAAATGGTGTAAGTAAAGCCATATATTCGATACACCTCGGCCACTATGAAAGTAGATCAACAAATTAATATAGTCCGGCAACGATGCAAGTGAAGCAGAAAATTCACAAGTCATAAGAAAATTCGGGAATACCGCTATAACGGCGCGGACTCCACAAATAAGCAGCCAATTTTGGGGGGTCATTAGTCCCAGCGGGCCCCCGAACCTCATTTAAAATCTGGCGAAAAAATTTCACGGCTGGCCGATGGCCAATATTTGGATGTCGAAGATATCGCCACAATTATTTAGTGAAATGAATCTACCGCTCGATAATAGAGTTGGACCTGCTCGCTAATGAACACACGAAATGAACCTGACTGCGAGAAAGGAATATAAAGCAAAGAATTTTACGACTTTCATGACAGGCAACATGGAGCTTCTACATAAACAACATTTGACTTCTATTTATAAGAGTAATAACCATACATGAACACGTGCGTGTTTAGAGTTTTTCACTTGTGATGTCACCGTTTTCTTTTTATAGGTACTTTACCTTACGGCGCAAATACGTAGGAAACGCATAATTGCAGCACCGGTGTACGTGTATTTATCTAACTTATTCATTTTACATATTGTCCTGAAAGAGTTCGAGAGCGCGCACAATTTACCGGTACCGCACTTTAGACGACATTCCCAAATGCACAGCAAGATATAACGGCTTAGGTTTTGGTGAGCAATTACCGTGGGGTGAAAATCTTCACAGCGCGGCCTTGCTCTCAATTGATGGGAACATCGGCCAGGACCGGAAGTGCGAGCCCACAGAGCAATGATTGGCTGCTGGTGCCTTCAAAGCTAGGCATTAGCTGTTGCTGATCGCCAGACAAAGAGGGAATCCACAAAAGGAACCACCCAATGTCCCCAGCCACTACTGTAAGGGAGACTCAGCTGCCCGTAAGTACGTGAAGAATCTTACGTACTACACGTCATCAAAGAACCGTTGTACAGTAAGTCTATACCCATACCAACCAGGTCCCGTAAGTGAGATGATAATACCTGAAATGTGCATAAGCGGGTATTACGTACAACGAACATGAAAGAACCGTTGTACGCTCGCCCATCTCCCTATCCATTCCTGTATGCGAGATGAGGACGCCCAAAAATCAAGGATACATAATTATTATCACATGGACATAATAATATGTTTTTTAGGCGGTCAGATGGGTTGACTGAGATGTGAAAAATGCCAAAAATCTAACTTTAGCTGGCTATCAAAAATGACTTCGTCGAATTTGTCACCACCGCGGGTGATGGTCTTACACCACGACGCGTTCTAGTTTAGTCAGTGGATAGCTTAGCAGAACAAGTCACAAATTAACTGTGCTCTACTTAATTACGTACGACAGCATATACCTACGTTGTATGTATATAGCATGCAAAGTTTTATCGGAGGTAACGTAACTTCACTATGACTTGTTAGTTGTGGAAGTTTACAAAAGGTTTTCGTACTTAGATTTTGCTAAGGCTTTTGACAAGGTTGACCACGGAATCCTATTGTTGAAACTTTCCCGCATTGGTATCCGTGGAAAATGCCTTCGGTGGCTTGAAGCATTCCTGTCAAAT
>LQNS02276481.1:10223517-10235042 GCA_001587735.2 Parhyale hawaiensis | reverse complement strand
AACAAGAGATGCACCAATACGGCAGCAGAAGAACAGCACAGTAACAAGAGATGCACCAATACGGCAGCAGAAGAACAGCACAGTAACAAGAGATGCACCAATACGGCAGCAGAAGAACAGCAGTCGTTCAGTTTGGCAAAAGCACACGCGCTAGCAGGCAACACACGAGCGCGGTCTGCAGCCTCGACCCGCATGTTTACTCGCTGTGTGCGCGCATGCGCAGTACGTTAGTCGAGTTTTGAATGGAGGAGCGAAATGGTGAATTAGTCTGTGGTACGATAGGATATACCTGAATCAGCATAGAAACTGGGAGTGAGTGAATGTGAGAACTGAATGAGATACCATTGGGATAAAAAAACGATCGTAGAAAACAAGGGTGGGGGAATCCGATAATTAAATGTGAGTAAGCGTAAATGGCGAAGCTGTGAGCCATACTGGAAATAAAGAAGGGGTGGGCGATGCAAGCAATATTTGAATTAGCTAAGGATGAAGTGTGCGCCGTGGATCTGCCGGAGAATATGAGAATAGAAAGTGAGTGTACAGTGCACAACGGATATGCATGAAATTTACAAGAATTTTTGAAATATTAAAATCCAGAAATGACCAAATTTTGGTGATGATCGGTTGGTCCTTTTGTGTGTTTGACAAATGACAAGAATTGGGAGAAAGGTCCGATATTATGCCTATCTTCTGCAAGGGAAGACCATTATTTTCAAGAGCTCATGATCTTTCTTCTCTTTTAAAGACATAGTAAAAGCATGGCCGTATAGATAGGAAAAAATTCTATGATGTATGTGAACTTGGACTGGCAGAAGTAGTAGTAGTAGTAGGTCAGTCACGCGTAGATCTCGCTGTTGACAGCAGGGAGATTTATAGTGAAGTAGATCCAAAAATCCCACATAGTACGGTACTGTAGATAAAAAATCCCACCTAGTCAGTTGTCTCATGCAGTAAAGGAACAGGCAGTTGTGCTTGGTTTCAGATGTTTCATTCTGGCCACAAAACAAAGCTTCATCACACGTTGCAAAAATTTGCTTTTGAAAAGACAGCGGAGCTGAAATGGGAGGCAACGATCGGATTTTCTTTTGTTTCTCGTTTGGGAAAAAGAAAGACAGAATATTTAATAATTGAAATGACTTGCAGATGGAAGTAAATAACTTTTTCCCAAAGTTGAACTAATATACTTTATGAAACGGGCTCTACTAAGTCATTGCACTGCTGGGAATATGTTATAGAGTTATATATATGATGTGCGCGTTTGGTGGATGTTGTAGGTATTAGGCCGTAATTTCGGGTAAGATGGACTATATTCGGGTTTAATGTCGGGTAGGTTAGGGGAGGCAAGGACTGTTCTTTTCCCATTTTAAAATTTGAACGATCCACCAAACGCGCACCGCGATCGATCGATCGCGCAAATCCACCAAACGCGCACAACATATATATAGAGAGGTATATATTTTGAGTAATGAATACATTTTCAAAAATAAATGTAGAATATTTATCTTTAATTTTCCTGAAGACAATCGGCCAATGTTTTTTCGGGTACCTGTTATAATTTGAGGCAGGCCATAATGAAGAATGATACTTTGAATAATGAAATTACCACAAATCTCCGATTATATTAATTAGGCGATCTACACTGACCTGCGTCGATTATGGCGGCATTTAGAGATGAGCTGCACGTACCTGTAAAGACAAGAAAATCAGCATAAGAAAAAGACATGTTCACGTTCTATATAATGTCTGCGTACGTATAAATATAACAAAATAAACATAATTATATGCTTATTGTACACCAATATGTGTTTGTATATTTTTGTATTTATAAATCTACTATTTGCTTATATACTTGTATCTTTTGTGTCACTCTCTGATAAGAAAAGATAGGCCAGTTTTGAGAATTAAGGCGATAATATATGATACTCTGTTAAAAACAGGGGGTGAAACATAGGCGAGGTTGCCGATGGTGGCAGAAGTAAGAAAGTTTATAAATTGAATTCACTTTTTTGTTTTATCAAATTTGAAATCTCTAAGCTGAAACTTTCTGAAGTAACATTCACCGGTGTCACTAGCCCTAAGCTCAGCTCAGTTTTCATTTTTTCCTTTCTTCTTCTCTTCTCTTCATCTTTAGATATCTACTTTATTTGACAAAACTACCATAGATCATTGAGAACCGGTGCGTTAGTGCCGGCTGCTCTCTGAGCGTGAGACTGTTGGTCCATGTACTATACCACTACTATTCCATGCACTACTACTACTACTATTACCAACTATCTAACCTAATCTTTACCTACTGTGAGCTCAATGTCCACAAGGACAGAAACAACATCAGTGGTACCTTAGCAAATGCCAAAGTTATATATTTTTTTCTATTCCAAGTGCAGCTACCCTACATATAACATACCTTAATGTAGAGGTCAATGTAGACAATAAGAAAAGCTACAGTTATTAAAATGTTTGTGGATACAAACGGGATGTCAAAATGTAAGACGAGTTTGTCTCAAATGTTAGAAAAGGAATTCCCAGCATCAAACACACATGTCAGGACTACCTCATATTACTGCCCCTTTTTTTTTTTTCCTACAAGTATAATAGTTAACGAGTGAATCCGTTGTTGCACCCATTTAAATTGCAGAAAAGCGCACTGCTATCAAGAAATAGCAGAAACTTTATTAGTCACAGTGGCTAAGCCACTTGAACTGGACGGCAAACTTGTTAACAAGTCTTCTTTAAAGATGCGCAAGTTCGTTTACAAGTTACAAGAACGAACATGGACTAGCTAGCTACGCCATGCGCACCGGGAATACAAAGTGGCGTGTAACCTAGCACTGAAATGCATTACTTTTGTGAATCCACTGTGTTCTTAATAGAAGTTATTTATTAATTTATTTGTTACATAAATACTTTCTATTTCCATTTTATTGAACTTGTACTAATATTATTCTATAGAATGCAATTGCAAGCACCTATCTCGAACCTCGGCACGCCGTGCATGCATTGCAGTGTTGCGGCAAGCATAACGTTTCAGCAGTTCTGTGCCGGCAGAATCAGAGAAGCTGACACAAGCCTGTATNACTTGTACTAATATTATTCTATAGAATGCAATTGCAAGCACCTATCTCGAACCTCGGCACGCCGTGCATGCATTGCAGTGTTGCGGCAAGCATAACGTTTCAGCAGTTCTGTGCCGGCAGAATCAGAGAAGCTGACACAAGCCTGTATACGCCTTAGCACAACTTGTTTGCCATACGATTAGTAAGCCTCCTCGTCTGCCTTATCGCACCACATCTACCCGACGAACACTGTCTACCCTTAAACACCACATCTACTCTAGAGCATGCTATCCACCCTAATTCATAGCTTTCAAACGTAACTATAGTGTTATATCACATTAACACGTGAACACACTCATAGTTATAAAGCCCTTGAAACTTGAGAGCTATGCGTTGTAAAACAAAGCAGAGGTGCTGATACTGCATACATTTGCCTATTACCTACAAGGTGCTCACATTTGCCTATTACCTACAAGGTGCTCACATTTGCCTATTACCTACAAGGTGCTCAGTCTCTTAGAGCACAGCGGTTCAAAACTCAAAATCAGTTTCCTCTCATACCAACACTTGGACGTCCTATTAAATTCTAAACCTCATTAGGCCGCAGTACGTCACAAATGTGAACAAAACTGAGGCAAAAAGGTCAGAAATGAAAGTTCGAATTCAAATTAAACTAATAGAGTTTGGCGGCTTTACAAACACCCGTGAATTACACTCCGTAAGTTACGGCCACCGCGTTGACATATAGCTACTCTAAGACTATGTAAGTCAACAGTGTACCCATTATAGTGGTTCTGCTATGACAAAGGCATGAAAATCAGGAAATATTAAGCTTTTGAAGATTATTACCGTTCTTTATCGCGAAACTGTCGCTTTTTTATTGTTGTTTCTATTAATAACGTTTTTATTATTATGCTTGTTAATAAAGTAAGATTCTTGGAGGGCTCGTTTCAGGCTCAAATATTTTAAATAGAAGTATAGCAATAGAGTCTGTATCAGACGTTCAAGGAGTTGTAATGAACACGCAATGCATCCTCTGCAGCAGCCAGCACAGGGCCGCCACTGGGCCAGCAACGCATCGTGCAGCTTGGCGGTGGTGAGCAAAATTCACAGCTTTTTACACATGCTCGCGGATGAGCCGAAAATAGTCAGCTTGCCCGTAAACAATCGGCAGTCGCCGATAGACGGGCACACGGGTGACGGGTGAGGAGTAGAGGGGAAATGACGGGTGAGGAGGTAGCAGGGTGATGATATGGGAGAGTGAAGGGTGAGGCGATGGGATAACGGGTAAGGCAGTAACAGGTTGTTGATAAGCTATCTGACGGGGGAGGTGATGGAGTGACCGGTGAAGAGGCGTATGAGCTGACAGGTGAAGAGGTAATTTATAAGTTGATGGGTGAGGTGTTGGAGAGATGAGTGAACAGGAAGGAAAAGTGAAAAGACTTGTCAACAGTTAAATTGAGAGGTAATATCGAGACAAAAAAAAAATATATATATAAAAAGTGAAGACTGTAAAGATGAAGGGTGAAGTTACCGGGATAATACAATTGGTTCAATTTTTTCTACATGAAGGAATTCAATAACGCATCTCTGTTTCTGACGCGTTTCCACGACAGGGATTGCTCTTTAGGGTGTCACACCGTCAATATCTGCAACTGAAAGATGAAACTTTCAGGTCATGAGTGCATAAGTTCAGTCATCATAACAATGCAATTTGTAATCCTCTCAGATCCCTTCGGATGGCATAAAAAATAGGAGGCATTGCTTTTGAAACGACCTTCATATTAACTTCAGCAACTCTTGATTTCAGCCACTGACTGATTGATCGAATAGTAAAAGCAATAACTTCAGCAGCTCATAGTTCCAGGCACCGACTGATTGCTTGCATGACAACGGTAGCTTCAACAGCCGCTCCCCCCCTCCGTATTCAAATATTCTGTTGGCCAAATCCCCGGCCTGTAACCTGAAGCAACAATCGCGCGGTTATCGTCCAAATCGCGCAAAGGATTGACGTAATGGAGTTACCGGAGAGATCGGCTCCCGCTCCAATAGGCAAATGGAGCTATTGTTAAATTACTGCATCTGCTGCCAAACTCTTGCAAAAATGTTGCATGTTATTGTAACTGCAAGTTGGAGAGTACGTTTTGGGGAGGGTTGGGGCAAGGATGATGAGACTTACAAGGTTAACGCACGCGGAGGGGCCAAGCTGCAGTGCACCATGGGAAATGGGCTTGTGAGGTCATAAAAACCTAGTACGTTAATGAGTGGCTATTTTACATTGTTTCTTCTTCATTTGATTTGGGCCTCCAGAGTGTCCAACAATTTTTATAGTTGCACAAAAATATGTATCAGAGCATCTACGAACTTTTTGTTAGCTTTTGAAGGATAAAATTTTGAAAGGATGTTGATTAAAAGGCTTCTAAAAGAACTGATGAATTCAACCCCGAAAATGCCCGCATGTGTCAAAAGAACTTTTGGAGTAAAATTTATCGTCTTTAAAATGCAATAAATGAAGTGAGTTTTATACAGGATAATATGGCATTCTGAAGATGGAATCATATGAGTGAAAAACCCCAATACTTTAGATTTATCTTCGTCTTCTACCAATGATCTGCAATCCTTTACAGTCTTTAATTTCAAACTGCTGCAACAAAAATTGGCTCAGCTGCGAATGATTAAACGCCGAGATAGAAGAACTTTTCAACAAGATTTATAAGAAAAACGTTAAAGGACCAGAGAAACAAATCATTTTCCTTCAGGCGAAGTAATATTTAAGCAAAAGTCTATACATGATACGCAGAAGCCATAAAATTGCTTGGTAAAATTAAAAAAAAAAAGTCAGCTGCTATACGCTGCACGCGTTACTTCAGTGTAACAGTAGTGTCGCGTCCGACTCGCGTTAACTAACATGCAAAAAAAATTACCTAACCTAATAACCTTGTAAGTCTCATCATTCTGGGGTTGGGGAGTTGAGAAGTGAATTTTCTTGATAATATTTGCCCGGACGCCTTCTTTTGTTGGTAAAAGTTCGCTGAAGAGTTGGCCGTGACAAACAAAAATTGCAAAAATTTCTCAGCTACTGAATCCTATTATATACATCCCCACCCGATGCACCACACTACCAGATGCTCTACCACACTACCAGATACATCACCACACCGCTTAATGCACCACCACCGCACAACCAAATACACCACCACACCACTTAATGCACCACCACCGAACAACCAAATACACCACCACACCACGACATTGAGCCAATACCCTACCATCAGACGCATCGCCACCGCTACCACCACCACACAACATGATGAAGCCCCCCGCGCCCCCCCCCCCCCCAGCTGTCGATAGTCCCGATGGCAGCAACTCGCCCCAATTGAGTCGCGNGAGTTACCGGAGAGATCGGCTCCCGCTCCAATAGGCAAATGGAGCTATTGTTAAATTACTGCATCTGCTGCCAAACTCTTGCAAAAATGTTGCATGTTATTGTAACTGCAAGTTGGAGAGTACGTTTTGGGGAGGGTTGGGGCAAGGATCATGAGACTTACAAGGTTAACGCACTTGGAGGGGCCAAGCTGCAGTGCACCATGGGAAATGGGCTTGTGACGTCATAACAACCTAGTACGTTAATGAGTGGCTGTTTTACATTGTTTCTCCATCATTTGATTTGGGCCTCCAGAGTGTTCTACAAGTTTTATAAATGCACAAAAAAATGTATCAGAGCATCTACGAACTTTTTGTTAGCTTTCTGAAGGATAAAATTTTGAAAGAATGTTGATTAAAAGGCTTCTAAAAGAGCAGATGAATTCAACCCGGCAAATGCCCGCATGTGTCAGAAGAACTTTTGGAGTCAAGTTTATCGTTTTTAAAATGCAATAAATGAAGTGAGTTTTATACAGGATAATATGGCATTCTGAAGATGGAATTATACGAGTGAATATCCCAATGTTTTCGATTTATTTTCGTGTTCTATCAATGATCTGCTATCTTTTAGAGTCCATAATTTCAAACTGCTGCAACAAAAATTGGCTCAGATGCGAATGATTAAACGCCGAGATAGATGAGCTTTTTAACTAGATTTGAAATAAAAACAGTAAAGGACCAGAGAAATAATTATTTTCCTTCCGGCGAAGTAATATTAAAATAAAAGTCTATACATAATACACAGAAGCCATACAATTGCTTGGTAAAATAAAATAAAAAACATCAGCTACTATACGCTGCGCGCGTTACTTCAGTATAACAGTAGTGTTGCATCCGACTCGCGTTAACTAACTTGCAAAAAAAATTACCTAACCGTATTCACCGAATTCAACACCCCTAAACTGTCAACTGAACAATGTTGTTGAAACTGGCGAATGTTAAATCCATAATTTGTCTAATAATGCTTTAGCTTTTACGATTAGGAGAGGCGGATTTGTTTACGATAGACACGCGACGGCACAGCTTAGGGCAACATTTTACAGACACTGTCCGACTGGGTGCGTGCCTGTTACGAACAAAAAAACAACCTAAATAATAATAAAATATTATCTTTGAGAAAGCTAAAAAATAGTTCGTAAATGCTTTGATACATATTTCTGTGTAACTATAGAGATTGTAGGACATGTAGGACACTCTGGAGGCCCAAATGAATTGATGCAGAAATAATATAAAATAGCCACTTATTAACGTACTAGGTTTCTATGACGTCTCAAGCCCATTTCCCATTGTGCACTGCAGCGTTAACCTTGTAAGTCTCATCATACTTGGGGTTGGGAAGTTGAGAAGTGAATTTTGTTAATATTATTTCGCTGGACTGCCCGGACGCGTTCTTTTGTTGATGAAAGTTAGTTGGAGGGTTGGCCGTGACAAACGAAAATTGTAGAAATTTCTCAGCTACTGAATCCTATTATATACACCCCCCCCCGATGCACCACACTACCAGATGCTCCACCATACTAACAGATGCTCTACCACACTACCAGATACATCACCACACCACTTAATGCACCACCACCGTACAACCAAATACACCACCACACCACTTAATGCACCACCACCGAACAACCAAATACACCACCACACCACGACATTGAGCCAATACCTTACCATCAGCCGCATCACCACCGCTACCACCACCAAACCACATGATGAAGCCCCCCCCCCTCCAGCTGTCGATAGTCCCGATGGCAGCAACTCGCCCCAATTGAGTCGCGGGGGTAAAAACTCAGACGGGGATCGGTCCCGGAGGCCAAAAAACGAAGGGGTAATCAGAGACGTAATGGAGGACAAATTCAGGCGATAATGGAGATGAAATTAGACAGAGACGAATGTCGGCTATAACTGCACAGTTTCATTTGGGCGGAAGGAAAACAGCACGTTATGAATATAGTCAAAGTTAACAAATGCCGGAACTAACGCGACTCATATTCTATTGAAGGAAAATGACATATAATGAGAGCAAAGCTTACGTTTCGCGTCACTCATTGTAATAGTCGGCGACAGGAAAATTATGCCAAAAAAATGAAGTAATTTGTTGAAAATCTGGAATAACCACCACTCTGTTTAGCAACTGAAAGTAACAGATTATGAGAATGAGTTAGAATTGAAATAATGGTGTAAGTAATGAAGAAGTATGACTAATATAGAAATTGGAGACCACGAAAAGTGTACTTTAACAGGACATATATTTAGTAACAATAGCTTTGCTGTTTTACACAGTGTAACTCTCAATAAGCTCAATATCATGAAGTAATGAGAGGATTTTACGTTGAACAAAATAGTGGTCCAGTCGCTTTCCACAACGCTAATGCGTTGCATAAGTTTCCAAGTCCATTGGTCTCAAACTATTTACCGATCGGAAATAAAATAAAAGAAAAGTCAACGGTGCGACGAGACCCACTTATTCCTCTTCATGTAATAAAAGGTGACGTAGATAATGAGTGCTTTTTTATTAGGCCATCGATAATAAACAAGAGCCAAATCCAACAAAACTGGATTGGCCACAAATAAATAACTTATGATTCGATGTATTTTTGCCTAAATAAGGTTCTGTACATGGTATCGATACATTAGTCCAAGTATTAATTCGGCATTAGAAAAAAAAAACGAGTTTTTCTGATACTTTGTCCCAAACGAGCTCATCCAGTGAGAGAAAAATTATTTCTACACTGACCTCAACTATTATTGTACCACATTTTTTTAGTAATGAAAGTATCTAATTTTTTTTGTGTGAGCAAATTAAACACTCAGATAATCTTTCCCGAGCTAGACTCTTTTCAAGTAACGAGAAGGAATGGGAATATCTAATTAACATAGCGCTTCTGTCACAGCATAATGAAGACACACACGGGCAGCTTCTAACCGCAATTCAGCGCTACCTCGAGATCCCTATGACGTCATCGCTAGCTCGGCCATCAGCGTTGCCCCGTGAACAACTTCACATAGCGAGGAAAATGTTTGCACTGGCCAGAACTAGAAATTGTTAATTAACGAGTCGTAAATTCAAGCCAGGAAATGTTCTGTATACCAACTTATGCTGAAGAACTGCCTGTCTATGTTTTCCTTAGTCTGCGGCTTGTGTCACTTACATGTTATTCTTTGATTTTTTGGTTTATCTTTGTGTTACCACATCAGTGATACTACAGTTAATGACATAAAAAGCAGTCGGGACATTTCAGCTATGAAGTCAATAGATTCTAGCATTCTTTAAACACGGCTGTTCCAAAAAGGTAACGAAATTTTATTTCGAATGGCACAGAGTAAAGCGATCCGGCTGATAATTTTTTTTACGCAACTGCACCGCCTGAAGTGTCGCAGAATCAAAATAGCTCTGGTCACATTGAGCACGAGGAAGATTTTTTTAAATAAATGGGGGAAGGAAAAGGACCGCAGGCGGCCGTAGCAGGTAAGCGCAGAGCTATAAGGAAATAACGATTGCCTATAAGAAATAGACCTTGAACCTTTATGGAAATTTCGTAAAGGCGATGGCTATGGTCATATGTACAATTTAACCGACAGATGCAAAACCGAACGTTATTTTTCAAGAGAAGCAGCCTACTAAAAGAATGCTTGACTTTCATTATCAAACGTAAGAGTTTACTAAATGAGGACGTTTAGCAACAAATTGTATGTTTGCAAGCCCAAGTGATTCATGGCCCTGAGTCACAGCTTAACATGAAGCAAAATTAATATTTGCATACTGGTAGAATCAGTCAGCAGGATGACTTGGATAAAAGACTTAGTAATTGAAAAGAAAAACTTGCAAGGACATACCTAAATGCAGGTAAAATTCTGAATTTGTAACGCGAAACAAAGTTACAATTTTTTTTATGCAAGCGGAAAAGCTCTCGCGTGCTCAAGAAAAGTCCATCAATGGCCACAGTGCTGCAAGAACTCCACAGGGAAATCTTAATGCAACAACCAATCTGCAATATAGGGAAGATCGGCGTCTTTTGTAAGGCAGGCATCCTTTCTTAAGCCAGCAAAAACTCAAAACGCAGTTTAGGAGCCAAATATAAGACCAAATATATTGCGTTGTGCCTCTACTGAGCCAGAGGCGCTTTGGTTGCGAGCACTGAAAAATAAAAATGAATTTAACGATGCTGTGGTTCTGTACGAGTTAGAGAAGACAGGGTTCACGCTACTATTGGGAAGGTTGGGTTTATATGCCAAGTAAATCAGAACATTGGGTTATTTTCTTTGCAGAATGAAGGCAACGTCTTAGCTCAAAAGTAAGGTAGAAACAAATGTTCGGAATGTATCATTCTTGAGAACGCTAATTTTTGGTAATGAGCTTTGGAAGTGTTTGGGCAGAAAACAGTGAGTTTAGTTTTTATTAACCAAGATGACTGTGCGCTCCAGGCAGGTCCAGCGTGTATCTGGACTGCGTGCGCTCCAGGCAGATCCAACGTGTATCTGGACTGCGTGTGCTCCCGGCAGGTCCAGCCTATATCTGGACTGCATGTGCTCCATGCAGGTCCAGCGTGTATCTGGACTACGTGCGCTCCAGGCAGGTCCAGCCTATATCTGGAATGTGTGTGTTCCAGGCAGGTCCAGCGTGCATTCGGACTGCGCGTGCTCCAGGCAGATCCAGCGTGTATCTGGACTGCGTGCGCTCCAGGCAAGTCCAGCCTATATCTGGACTGCGTGCGCTCCAGGCAGGTCCAGCGTGCATCTGGACTGCGTGCGCTCTAGGCAGGTCCAGCGTGTATCTGGACTGCGTGCGCTCCAGGCAGGTCCAGCGTGCATCTGGACTGCGTGCGCTCTAGGCAGGTCCAGCGTGTATCTGGACTGCGTGCGCTCTAGGCAGGTCCAGCGTGCATCTGGACTGCGTGCGCTCTAGGCAGGTCCAGCGTGTATCTGGACTGCGTGCGCTCCAGGCAGGTCCAGCGTGTATCTGGACTGCGTGTGCTCCAGGCAGGTTCAGCCTATATCTGGACTGCGTACGCTCCAGGCAGGACCAGTGAGTATCTGGACTGCGTGCGCTCC
>LQNS02276481.1:10145910-10169764 GCA_001587735.2 Parhyale hawaiensis | reverse complement strand
GATTCACATTTAAGAAGAATACCAGATAGACCAGCGGTCAGCGGTTGCGTGCACTGTGGAGATAATTCGCTGCTGGCTCTCTCTTTGGTCGCTAACTGCGGCACCACAGAAGACACCCAGCAGAGTGACTCCACACACGTAAGGTGATGTGAGAAACGTCACCTGGACTTCTTTCGAAGACTCTCGAGGAGGTATAAATGACCATTTCATGAAGGGACGGGTTCTGTTTGTTTTTGTTCTACGCTTCTTACCTAGAATACCGGCGTCTGTAGCACATACAGATGTAAGGGGGATTCTATGAGATTTGGGCTACACTTACATGGTAGATGCATAATGCAAGGGTCCATACTCAGAATAAGGTAAAGGGGTTCCACCTACGATTATGTCACATTTCCTTCACAGAGATATAGTATCGTGGTTGGATAATAAATACACCTTCAAGACCAAGTTGCTGTTGATGAATGAAAATCGTTGAATGGGCGACATCGTCCTATTCGGGAGCTAAAAATCCCAAGTCGTTCTCTGCCTTCGGCACAAACTCTCCCAGATTCCAAGATCCAATTCAGCCAATCAGAGAAGCACCTCCAGCTGCAAGAGCCAATAATTCTCCTTGAATGTTAGGTGCGATTGTACACGAGCCAATCACAGAGCTCGTTACAACGTAATGAGCTTCTCATTGGCCAGTTTACGAACTCGATAATTCCATCAACCTTAGAAGCAGAAGAAAAAGTCTTGCTGTACTGAAACCGGAGGAGTCGAGCGTTCAAGTTCGGTAACAACATCTGAACTTGTGCTAAATTTACCCATTTATTAAACCAAGAACAACACACGTATCGTTTTTTTTTTTTTGCGGAAATTATTCGAAAATTGATCATTTTGAGATGCGTAGTGGCATTTAAAGTTGATGCTCCGTATCCACGCCAGTGGTAATTCGAAGAGCAGAGGTTACAGGGAACGTGTATACAGTTTGCCAAGCACGGTTTGGAATTCATCACCGCGATTTGTGCTCGGCCATGTGGATCTGCAGGAGGACAAGTCAGTTGTGAATTGTTTTTGCAAGTGCTGGCACTTCGAGAGTCTTAGGGTTGTTGATGTTTTTTCTTCGCCTCCCGCGACTTCCGAAGGTGTTACAAATAATAATCCTACTATAATAAGAGCGCAGTCCATCTGTCCGATAGGTACCTACCTTCCAAAACTGCTCAGTTATTGCAGCTCCATTGGACTCTGTGGATTTTGTAGGCTTTGTGGATTGTGTGGACTTGGAGGACTTTTGTAACTTAGTGGATTTGCGAACTCTCTGATTAGTATGGTAAGATGTATCAATATAAATAATTCCAAAACTAAATTAACTAAAAGGTAATGAGTAGCCAAGTAATAATAAGAAAATGAAGAGCCCTAGCACAGAGGATCCCTGTACATGTGAACAGCCAGTCGCGAAAGATGAAGATCAAAAGGAGAGTTAGCAAGACTAGAACAGTGGAAGGCTTGAACGCAAATAGAAATACCATCCGGCATTAAGGCAAAATTAACCCTTGTAGTCCTCTGGAGCATGACGCACATTACAGGTCAACAGGCTAAAATCAATAAGTTAATGTTATTGCTACGACAGTTTCTTTGCTCCAGAGAAGTTTTAATAAAGTAGAATTCCTGCGCCCGATTCGTCTGTAATCTAACAACTTGGACTAACGTAATTTTCAAAGAACAAAAAGCGGTGAGAGTAATGACACACGACACAGTTTTTGCTTGTATTGTAAGATTATCCATATTATTAACAGCACTGGTGTTTTTTCTAAGAACAAACAAATGAAGTCCGATTGCCACACTGAGAAAAACAGCTGTTTTAACTTTATCAATTGTATCTATATTTCAGTAAATTATTGAGCAGATGCCCAAACTTATAGAAAATTAAAAAAATAACTATCACAACGTTTTGATACATTTGAATCAACAAATATTCCACGTTTACGTAAATAAAATCCCACTAAATGTTTCTGAATTTACACATTAACAACACCAATAAGCATCCTAATAGTGTAATTAATTAACATCACTGTTTCAAATGTCCAAATATTTTCATACCTATTAAATTACCACAAAAACGTCATTGATTATATTTTGATAGATAAAACCAATCAATAAATAGCCAGAAGTTGCTACCAGAGCCCACACAGAAACTCACACACCACAGTATAGCACAACATCACGCGACAACACTGACATGCACTGAGCCCTCAGCTGCAAGCGCACATTAGCCCCTGGGCGCCCAATGCGGACACACAGAACACTGTCACCAGTACAGTACTCGCTTTGGCTTCAGCACAGCAGGCTGTAACAAATCGGAATATCCCCCAAAATATCTTAATATTTCAATAAATTATCATCACCAGCATATATTTTAATACATACCTCGATACCTATGTCGTAAAAGCATGTTATCGATACTTACGCATGCAGTGTCTAAGAGCAACCCCCGCCACTTTCCATAATACAGTTTGGATTCCCACCCGCGCATCGAACGAACTGACACCTCGACATGAAATACAACAAAGTTCGCATCAGCTGGGAATTCCAAGTCCATTTGTTCCGACAGCGGGCATATCAATAGGAAAAAAATGGAAGACGCAAGTCGGGCGAGAGGCCGGCCAGTTAGATGAGGTAAAGCGGTGTGACAGCTGCTCCATTATTCGGCCGCCAGCGACGTTTTGCAGTACGTTTGATCCATCCCACGCCCCTTTTTTACCCAATAAACGACACTCCTGCTACTATAAATATCCGACTTTTTGAGGAAAGAGCTGCAAGAAAAATTCGCCAGCAGTGCCACAGGATGGCTAAGACGATTCCAAGAGCGGCAGAAATCACGTATGAGACGTCAGTTGTGTACGACATGGGGCCGAATATGAACGCAATGGTAGAAATCTGCTATTTTCTCAAGCGAAGAGGAGTAAAGGCAATGCTTAGAATAACTATAAATCACGTTTTTTTTAGCTTGTGAATCAGTCGTTTCTAGCTTAAAGCAACAAATATTCTATTAGTAAATACGTGAGAAAATATAGATTATTGTCAATGATTCAGTGAGCGTTATGAGCATTGCAGTAGGAGTACTGTAACAGAAGCTGAAACTTCCAAGCACAAGTACCTATGAGATGTTCTCAACTATTCGCAACGATACTCAGAAGGTACGCCACCTTATAATAGTGAAGGTGTACATTACATAAGTAATATAATGTTATATGACTGCGCCTCATTATACTGCTGATAAAAAAATATTTCAGCCAATATCTGAGCAAATAATGTATCAACCGAGGTTCCCATAGTTGGTCTGAGTCATGTCTAAAATGAATAATGGACTTTGAAATTACTCTAATCAGTCGTTAAATGCGTATCTTGCGATAAATTTATTAATTTTTAAGTAATTAAAAAGATAATCCAAAAACGCCAACTGTACAGCAGCAGAGATCGTATCACTGCTGTGTCAGCAACACCGGACAGGAGCGACAAGCTGCCACATCTCCCAGAATTCTCTCCTGCCCAAGTTCGTCCTAACGATAAAAATAGAGCAATAAATTCATAGCAACTGAAATCCCGAGTCAACAGATTCAAAGTAAGCGAATTTTGAGTAGCAATTTGCATTACAAATCTGTTCGAGTTAATGCGACGAGCGTCCATTGCACTGTGGCACTTGGGGAAAAAAATTGTTCAGTCAACTTCGGGCAGACAAGGAAAACTTGATGTTAGGGCACACGAGTCCATTAGTGATGTTAGGGTGGGAAATATTGGCCTCTAAGTATCGGCTGGAAAGTGAGTTAACGGCATTCCCGTTCCCAATCGGGAATTGTAAAAATTGGGTTTGGGAACACTGTGCTGCAAGGCCTATACCGTTTTCCCCGATGCTTTGTTTGCTTCTTTGCACAGAGCGTTTACTTTTTCCCTGTAAAATCTAAAATGTGTATCTATGAGTTGCATGCACTATCATCATCTCCTTCGCTACCTGATGAAATTCAAACATATTAAAAATTTGCTTTTAGTTTTTATATCTGCAGTACTCCTTGATGACCATCAAACTTAGGTACGTATCAGCTGCTTCTCATTTTTTAAACATAGCTAAGACATATAACGAGCGTATCATGGATTTTGTTGCGTCTGGGTTGGTAAAACATTGAATCAAATAGAAATAATAAATGATTGATCTTGCTCGTAATGCCCCAGGGGTCATCATGGCCATGTGAGGCAGGAAGACAAAACATGCCATGACCTAAGGTGGGCAAGAAAATTATAATAGATACTGCTGGTGTGCACGGCAGTTATAGGTATGACGGCGCAAAAAATAAGATGTTGCAATTCATTGCACTTGCTTGTGGTTCTAATTAGCATGACAAGAAGCCAGAGCTGTACTCTGAAATCGCAGCCTACCGATTCCTACGCAATCCTAGAAGACAAATTGACAAATTGATAGACAGACTACCCCATAACAGACTGGAGGATCATCATCAAAATTTAACCATCTGGACCTCGTGGCATTCCTAGCAGTTCCTGTAATTTGCATCAAAATCTGCCCAACTTTTTCGAGTTGTTGCTAAAAGACAGACAGAGAGAGAGAGAAAGAGATAAGAAGGCAAACGGAATTTCACCACATTTAATCATTTGTGCCTTGTGATATTCTTTTACGCATGCGCAGACGAGCGTGACGTTCACTGAATGCGGTGCAGTGAATAGTGTAGTTCTAGCAAGGGAAAACTTAATTGAAAGTTGACTTGCATTATTGCTCGAAAGCGACGAACAACATTGGCCAAGACCCATTCAGCTGCATCTGCACTTCCGGAACTTCTGCCCAGAATCCTGGTAGAGCATTAGCGGGTGGAATGCCACTCCCAGCAGGACGATGATCACACTCATACCATTGCTTAGTCAGTCTGCTATAGGCAACAACTATAACGCCTTCGACTCCGCCAATTGAAAATATTGAGTAAGAAGCCAGGGGCAAGATATTTTCCACGTGGTAATCACGACCACAAGTCTAAATAATGAAAGGATGTTAATACAAATACTTGCCATCACTTTTTACGGCAAGGTACGCTAGTCGTGAATATATGTACATACCATTTAAGCTTCCGAATTTTTCGAAACAGAAAACGGAGCTTGTACATGCACGGTTACTGTTTATCCAGATCTTCTGAAATCGATTGGACACAAGCGGAAAACAGAGAGCTGTAACTGATGGCATCTTGACAAACGCAATTTTGGAGCAGCAAAGCGATAAAACATTGATAATCAACACATTCACATCAGCAGGGGCAACTGATCAGGTAAAAAAGGCTGTACCTAATTGAACAAGAGAGTAAGCATAGGTATATAGTCACAGGGGAACTAGTTTTGCAGAGCTGATAAACGTTGGGCCGCGTACTACCACAGTGGCATCCGTCACTCAAATATGTTGCAGTCCCGGCTCAATAAATGAGCGGTAACGACGATTGCGACGGGGGTTGGGGTGACCCAGGTGCCCGCTAAGAAACATCGATGCCGTTTTCCTAAGATAATAAAATGCTTCGTGTATTTATTTATTTCGTGTCTGCTTTGAAAGAAATAGGCGAAAAATAAGTCAGGTTGCAGATTTTGTAAATCGATGACCAGGTTGCAGAAGATGGCGACGGCTGATCCTTATCCCTTTATCTGAAGACACTTCTTGCTTGATACACTTCTTGAAATCGGAACACTATTAATGCAGCTTCTGGAGTTCGTTTTTATAACTGTTTTCTCTCAGGTCACGATGCATAAATTCGGCAGATAGTCAACGAAGCGCTCTGGAGGAGGTGATCTTTCATGGGCAGTAGACAATAATGTCTTCTAGCTTACTGTATTTCTTATACGATGGAGCTGTTTTCTCTTATTCTTTTTTCTCTGGTTGCTTTCCCATTTTCATAGGGGGTCGCTGTTTCTCGCAGTTCTCCACAGCGCCCGATCTACCATCCAATTGTTCTCCAGCTGCTTCTCTTCACACTTTGTCGCTAAATCGCAGTTTAAGTCGTTCACGAGGCCGTCAGCCGTTTTCTCTTCACGGGCCAAAATTTCATCACGTCAAATGAAGCAGATATTTGAGTTGGTAAGACAGTGTCAATGGTATCATTGCAACGGAGCGCTGATATTTTATATAAGCTGACCTGACTAGAGTTGAATTCAAATTTATTAGAATGTTTTATTCAAGCTTTTACTCCTGTCTATCAATAGAGAAGACCTAAGGATGAGAGCACGAAAAAGGATCAGTGAAGAAAAGGAAGAAGCACGTCAGAGAAGATTCCGCACCCGGCCTATAGGAATTAGGCAAACATATCGAGTATTGCGTGAATTTTTTCACGCACGGGTCCACAAGTTTAATAATACACAGCTTCTTCATAGCTTGCTTCGTCTCTCCGTCCCATCTGAAGGATCACATGGGATAAAGTGCATCTGCTGAACGGCTAAAGGCCCGTACGTTGCCTCGTCAAATTTGCTCGACATAAGAAGCGACTTAAGTATCTCTAAACAGTAGCATGGATACTAAATTGTGCCTCCTCCCCAGTGCAACTATATATTCATTTCCCTCTGAGCTAATGGTGCACAAAACGAGAAGAGGGCAAAATAATGTAGGTAACGGGAAACATTTCTGAGACCAGAAGAAAATGGAGTAGAGCGAAGAATAGAAGATTTACTTCAGTATTTATTTTGGGACGTCATTCAATTATGCGCGGGCCACTGCAGTTTCAAATAATGTGAAGCAAAAAGAAATTATACAATGAAAGTGAAAAACCTTGTAGACGACGTTTAGGACGTTTTTCATTTTTATTTACCTATTTTTATTTTGACCTTACAAAGCTCGTGAATGCAGATGACAGTCACACCTCGCAATCAGGCAAGTTTTACAGTATCTGCATTTTGGATCAAGCTTGCCATTTCCCAGGTCGAGGAACCCTAGCTGGGTTTGATTACAACACGCCTCTGGAGTCGAAGGCAATGAGTCTGCTCTATCTGTATATCTAGAGCATATTCTATCACGCATTGTGTACATCTAGAGCATATTCTATCACGCATTGTTAGAGATATTAATTCTAGCGAGATGGGCTTGAAACTGCGCCCGTATTTTCCGCTAATTGAGTATTTGAATGAAAAATTAGCAAGTAATTATGTACAAAAATGCTCAACATTTACATAAACATGAAAACAAACATGATGTATAATACTATATAGAAAAGATAGAGTAACAAAGATAAAGTAACAATCTAGTAATAACTATAGACGAATCTGATGTAAAATTTACTGTCAAAATAATTATATAAAAAATATCGAAAAAATTTTGTCCTGGCTAGCATTCAGTTGCGTCACCAAGAGGAAGACGCGGACAAGAGCAGGCAGTAATAAAACAAGGGGAAAAAATGAGGACCGTTGTGAGCCAAAATTTGGGAAAGCAAGCTGTTCATTTATGTTCACATAATGGACATATACTTATATTCGGTATTTATGTTTGCCGCGTATTGTATAACTATCCAAGCGAGTACTATAAAATAAGCGAAAACCTAATTTTGAGAAATAATAATCCTTATCCTTATAATATAATAAAGCGCTTCGTGTAGTTATTTATTTATTTCGTGTCCGCATCTAAATGAAATAGGCGAAAAATAGGCCAAGTTACAAATTTCGTAATCAAGTTGCGTTTCCATAGAGATCGATGACAAGATTGCAGAAGAAGGCAAAAGTGAGATCCTTATCCCTTTATTATCTGAATGCATTTCTTACCACTCGGAGCTTTTGGTGATCCTGTTCCCCCTTCTGATGGAATTCAGTTGGCAATAATTAGACCAGATTGCAGAAGAGAGAATAACTGGAAATACTAACCGTTATTAGCATTTAATGCAGTTCTTGCTCTTCCAGCTTCTCTTGCCGTTCCTCTGGAGTCTGATATTCATTACTTCTTCTCTACATCGAAATTATATTTTCTTTCTGTTCATGATGTACACGTTCAACAGATAATCAACGATACGCAGAGGAAGTAATATTCCAGTGTAGCGAAGACGTAGTAATTCTATGTTCCAACTTGCTCTCTTCTTTTGATAAAGTATTTTCCTTTTGGGCGCGAAAATTTAGTTCTGCTGAAATAATATCACTGTGCATTCTGGATACGCAGCGGAAATTAAATCCAGTGATGTTTCAGCGCTTACTAATACGGTTGATTTTTTTGTATGTCATCTAAGGGAAGGAACGAGCGTGCTGAAGACGAATTGAAGTGTACTGCTCAGTAGAAAGCAAGCATCTCTTACGATAATTTGAGTTTGCCGTCGTTGCGCTTTCCTCTACATGTATATTAGTAACGAAAGTATAATCAACGAAGAAGTGTCATCACAAATTTCTCACTCTTATTTTTGACAGCGCGGGCCCTGTATACTTATAAATAAACGATCACCAAATGCTTCCAGCCTTTCAATCTTCAATGGCTCAGAGTCTTTACGCCTCTCTAGTTCTTCCTTTACAATTACTTTCTTGCTAGTAGTGTAGGAAGAGCAAGTCTAAGGACGTAAACTCATCATTAGACGCTGGAGGCTGCTGACGCTGAGCGGGGCGTCCCTGCATGACTGCAAAGACAAGCTGTCAAGGGAATAAATTTAGACACAGCACAACAAATTGCTTCACAAAGTCAATTTATGCCGCTTCTGGCATCACTGTCAGGCAGATTTACATAAATATGGCATGCTTCGCTCTCACTACCTTCACAGTAAACAAAACGCAAAGTGCACAGATAAAATTTTATTTTTATAGTGTCAAAGGAAACGTTAATTTACAGACGTTGAGTGGAATATTGTACCCTCTTTATATAGCTACACTGTCTATGACTACACTGAGTACTCTTCACCGAACATCACTACACTGTGAAAATCACTACACTGAATATAACTACACTAAATATAACTACACTGAACATTTCTACGCTGTAACGCCAATACAGAGCACATTTTGCTTCACTTCACGAGCAGCTCTTATTAACAACATGCTCAGTGACTTTCCAAACATCTTCAGTTCTCTCAATGTAGGCATCCACACGCCGAAGTTATCAGTACTGAGCCCGGTGATTCAAGTTTGCTCCTTTTGCGAAACAGAATTGTGGGTATGGCAGATTATTCTCAGTATTCCCATAGAATCTTCTATTTCAGCTTAAAATTCATCGTTGTGAAACCAATCTTCCAACCAATCTTCCGCAAGCTTTCGTTTTGACTTCCCACTTTTCACTAAGAAAATCAATGTTTCGCCACACATTCTCGTTTTGACTTCCCACTTTCAACTGCGAAAATCGATGCTTCCCCACACATTCTCGTTTTGACTTTTCACTGCCACATCAATGTTCCAACTCAAGATTTAACTTTATCTTTCCATTCTTTTTACCGTCACAGCAACGTTCTAACACAAGCATCCTTTTTAAATTTCCACTCTTCACTGCACAGTACCCAGTACTACCCCCAGCATCTTCGCTTCCATGCCGCAGCCGAAAGCCAGAAGCCCCGAAGGAAGACAACGACGGCGCCCTCCGCCAGTCGCCGTCTCCGGCAACCCGATCCCTTTACCGGAATCTCGCGTTTGTTCAGCGGTCTCGGCTCGACAGCTCGGGCAGTGCTGTGCTTCCTCTTGTTCTTCGGTCCCGATGGCGGAGGGTCTCAACACATCCCTTGCCTACGTGACCCAAAGGCGAGTCACATACCAATTTCATGTAAGATAAAAAAAAAAACAATGCAAAACTAAAGTCCCGTGAAAGCCAACAGCTCGCAGGATAGTACCACATCACGCGAGAAGAGTCTGGGAGGCAATTTGCACCGAACAGATGGTGCTCGCGGGCTCGGCAAGACCTTAGACTTGGACATACACACCCACAAAGCACTTGAGTTAATATCGCTTGACATTCCCACTACTACAGCGAAGGACTGTAACTACTTTATGTAGGATGGAAAATATTCCAATATAACTTACCGGTGAGTATGCACTTCTCAACTATTTATTGTAGTACAAGTCTTTTCTTTGTGGCCCGTACCCTTTTAAGACAAAAAAGTACATTTAGTCGAAATAATTTGAAATACAAAATATACGAGGATTATTGAATAAAACCTGTCACCATTTTCATTTGTACTTTATATGTTCGAAAGTGAGATTGACCATTCGCTTAGTATTTCACACTAAATGTTAAAGAACTACGTAACTAGTAAACTAGTAAATCATGATGTTGTAGCCTTGTTATACTCCCTGTTCAGAAACTGTACCTTATGCCCCTACTAGCCTTATGCTCCTTAAAATTGCATAGGACCTATGGATCCAGAGCGCCAGGAACCGGTGTAGTACTAACTATTGTACTACCATTACTTAACGTCACTCGACAGCCGAGTGGTCAAAAGCGTCAACAGCGAATTCGGCGGCTGCAGTTTCGAGACTCGCCTCTACGACACCGATTTTCATAGAAGCGCTCTAGTGAGACACTTTATCGTCGTGAGCTGTGGCAAGGCCACCTAGAAAACAGTTTTCTAGGTGGCCTTGGCTGTGGGCGAATACGGGGGTTCTCAAACTTCCCCTCAGTACTGGCTACTTCTGCGTTTCCGACACCTAATACGGGATTTAAAATTCTCAGTCTAAGGCGAATGGAAAACATCGCTAAGCATATTCGTTGTTGGTACAAAACTACTTGGACCTCGCCCGAAGAGATCCAAGTCGAACGTAAAGGCAGTGCATGTAGTGGATGGGAGACAATGCAATTGTTCACATACGTTGCGACAAAATATTTCATATCTTTGCAGAGATATTTATAGTGATCAAAAAAATATTTCCCGTTATGAAAATGATGCAGAGCGCGAAATGATTTTATAAATCGTCTGAGTCAAACGACACTTGAATCAAACAAACTTGAAATACCATTGACACGTAGCCTACACTACATACGGAGTATATTCTAATATGCACATACATATTGCTGAAAATAAAGGACATCCAGGTTCCATGTATTTATTTAACATAAAATTATACTTCTTCTGAATCACCAATCATATTTTTACCAAGCTTTGGACATTCTTGGCGAATGTCGTTGTCAAGGTGGGAACTTCAAAACTCTTTGGTCCGCTACTTATGATATGCAACTAGCTAGTATCAAAGATACGTTTGAAAAATTAATACACTATACATAATTGGAGATGCTGGTCGAAGCCAAGGAGCTTCAATGGGAGGAGTACTTACGCGCAAGCCTTCCCTGGGCGAGTAAACACATGGCTTTGTCTTGTGACTCAAGCTGGCGTTTGGAGTTCTTAAACTGACTGAAGTGGCAGTGGTCAGCACATATAGATAAGGAAGATACAGACAGGCAGTTCTTCAATATTTTTGCAAAGACAATCGTGTCTGAAGATTTATATCCCACTGCTCACCCTGTTGCTTTCATCATAAGCTAGTATACGGGATACAAGTTTCCTTTACATAGGTACTTCCATCCGCTCGGAAGTTTGTCGATGAATAATGGCTGCAAAAATTTGAGCTCAGGACTCATTCCTACGTGAGGCAATGCCTCACGTAGGCAATGCTGCTCTCCGATTGGATAAGCCACTCAGCCAGTTTGCTAAGGGAAAAGTTTACTCGCAACGCTCCCATAGGATAAATAGATAGGGTACACTCCTCTCTATTAGAACCTCCTTGGTCGAAGCTTCACAAGTTATTTATTAGAGGTCAATAGATTTCTGATATTTACTGATATTTGTTATAACATTTTTGATTGAATTGAGAAAACGTTGATTCTAAGAAGCGTCTTTGCTTTGTCTGTTAACATTGCTATAGAATTTAAAAGTCTGACCAATTGATCAAATGGCCCATGTCTCGTACATGTTGATATACCAAAGAATTTAATTATTATTTCTAAATGCTTGTTTGATGTTCTTTGTAGGTAGGTTTATAGGTACCTACCATACTTGTCTTGGTAGCTAGCTTAAGCAGTTTAACCATTTGTTCCTTGTGACCATTAGGTATATACTATAGGACAGCAAAAAAAAAAATTATTCACTGTTCAGAAAAAATCATCTAAAATTTAGTGTAATAGCCTAAATGGGTTAAAGCAGGTTCACACCATTGCCATTTAGGCTAATGCAGTCATATGTCCCAATTTCTTCTTAATTCCGTTTGAAGAGCAAAAAACTGCTCAACAGTTTGAGGTCTAATTCACTGCAAATTATAAGAAAATGTCCAAACTAAACAAGCAACACTTGCTAGCAGGCAACTTTCATGAATGTTTACATTTTAGCCTAACAGCAATTCTTTTGATTGACATCCCTTGGTGTTTGTGAAGACTCGGCAGTATGTTTGTACAGTAATGTCTCTCTAATTCGAATGGTACGGGGCTCTAGAGTTGCCGAAATAAAAAATTTGCTGAATTACGCAACCCGTCGCTATTTCGGCATGACTTGCTGAACTGGAGAACGTCTCTATAGTCCGACACCTTATATGAATAAGAGAACACGTCTATACATCGGCCACCGTAGCCAAACCAAAGTGTGGAGGGGAGCTTATGTACCACATGTTTCCGTAGATATATACATACATATACAATGCTTACATTTGCATGCACATGTTCAGTAGCACGCCCACTTACGAACTTAATGTTCTAGGAAGAGGTTCGTAACCCGGACTAATATTTCCCTATGTACTGCTCATCGGTATTAGCAGGAAATCCTTTCAGTGTAGCTCTATGAATTGTGCAGCGGGAGTACGCAGTTTAGGTGTACGCCATTGGAACTGTGCTTCGCCAGGAACGCGGTGACCGGCATCCTGAGTTACGCGCGTGGCAGCCCGTTTTTCCATTGAGAATTTCGACTGGCGTGACTGACCGTCTTTCCCTATAGAGAACTAAAGAGTTGGATTGCGGGGTCCGTAACAAAATAAAGAAATACATGTGTAATGCATGAATAAAAATTTACAATCTTCCCAGGTTCGTAAGTCTGGTAGATGTTCGTATCTCGTATGTAATGTTTGTGCCAAGAAAAGTTATAAGCTGAGAAATTCGTATGCGGGGGTTCGTAAGCCGGGGTTTTACTGTATGTAGATTAAATCCATCCCAAGAGAAAAATATACGGTAAAAGTGCATTTTAAGGGCATCCAAAAACTGACCCTTTTTTTAATTGATGTATTTTTTGATATATATAGAACACGAATCTGAAGTCCGTTTGTGGCGTTCGGACCTAGTTTTTGAGATATTTGACTTTGAAGTTTCCATTGTTTTCCTATGGGGAAAAATACCCGGCGATGGCAGAGTGTAGTGGAACTGCTTTTAAATAGGTTTTTAGTGTTTTACAGGTATTTATCTTAGGTTAGGCTAGGTCCTAACCTAGCCATCACTCCAATTCGGCTATTTTGCCGAATTACAGGAGTAAAATTCGAGTAAGGGAGGATGTACGATGTTTTGGGAAGACTAATTTAGTGTCTGGGGCAACTTGGACGCATATGTCTGAAATGCTATGTGTCCATATATTAGCATTTCTAGCCTACTTACCTGCACTAGGCTGTGATGAGGGCCAATAATTGGCCACCTGGGCTGCGAAGTGGAGTGTACGAAGTCCAACAACTGGGTTTGGCCTGTTTCCAACACTGACCTCTTAGTCCCAAAAGTGCCTGTTCCCCTCCAATATCAACTCTTTTTCATAATAAATATGTATTCCCATGTTCTTCAGCTTCTGGCTCTGGTCAGTATCTAACGGCAACTCCTCACCCCAAAAATCTCCAACAACGAAAACAACCCTGCAACCATTTAGCTACATGTCCTACCATTCACCGTAAAATTGGATTAGGACAGAAATCCCTCGCAGCAAAATACCATCACTTTATACTCTGTTTAAATAGGGTTATCAGCTGTACCACGGACTGCAGCCTATGTAGGGTAGGTATAGATAATGGCAAATATAATGCACACTTAATTAGACTCGGCTAGGTCAGTGGTTCTTAACCTGCGTTCGATCGAACCCCAGGGGTTCAGTGAGACAGTTTCAGGGGTTCGGCGGCTTGGTCCACCCCACTCGTATCGTTCGTGACGTCATGAACTGCTGGTTAGCTTTTTTTCTTTGAACACAGTGATTTTGTGTGCCAATGATGCATGGTAGGTACAGTTTGCCCACTAATATCGTAGGCTTATATACTGTAGTTATATACATATAAATGCTTTGAATTTAATGAAAAAGTACATTTTATTTTACTGTACCAACTACGTACGAAGAGTTCGATGTATAGAACTTGTGGGTTTCGGTACCTCCAAAAAGGTTTAACAACCACTGGCCTGGGGATATGGTACACTTTGGAGGCTGTCAGATGTCGAACTAATCAGTTCTGTCGGTGCTTCGTGCCCTGGTCGGCTAAAGTTTGGAATTTGTTGCCTGCATCGGCTTTTGGTCGTGTTGGCCTNTACATTGGCATACTATAAACAAAAAAGAACGCCTCGTGGCATAAGACCATCACCCACGGTGGGGGCAAATTCAACGAAGTCATTTTCGATGGCCAGCTTATCCTCGTGTTTCATATGGATGCCGTGTCCAACAAAGTTAGCGCCCTACGCCCCCCCCCCCCCAGTATAATATTACCTCTTTGAGCATAGCATAGGAAAAAAAATAGACTGTCCCGGGCTCCAGACGATCTGCCGCGTTGGTGCTTAATTTGCCCCGGTAGAAGAAAATTCAACGCTCTCATTTTTGATGGCTTATTTTTTTGGCATTAGGCACATCTAGGCCAATCCCCCAAACTCCCTAAAAACCGATTATTAACATTGCTCAACTCTTTCGTCCACTCATTGGGTGGACAGATATACAAATAGATCTACAAATATATATTCTTAAATCTTCAACGAAAACATTCTCACTGCATTCGCGGGTGAGGATAAGTCTTTGCATAACTCCTAGTATCCATGTACTAGGTATATATCAGAGATATGCTGTTCTCTACGTGGTATATAAGTAAATGACACTAATAGTACCATAAGCCAGAGATGAATGATGTCGGTAGCTGGGGGTGGGGAGGGGGCTGGTGCTCAGAATGAGGAGGGGGGGTGGGGGTTGCAGCAATAGGATAGGGGGAGAATGTGAGGGTCGACACGGCCCAGTTAAAGCGGATCTCCTGCAGGTGATGAAACGGGGGAGTGATTGGGGGAGCAGGGCAGGGAGGAGATGCAGGTTAGAACTGTGGAGGAGAGGGAGTGGAGAGCGAGCTCATAAAGAGACAGGTGCCAGGTAAAAATTTTGCAGAAAATATGAATTATTTTTATTGAATTTAACTACCCAAGTTAAATTATCATATCAAAGCGTTGTACGATATCTCCTCCACGGAAGACACTAAGCAGTTTTTCCAGCATGGAGTCCTGCAACTGTACAGACCAACTAAGTCTGCTAAGTTTCTTCGTGGATTAATCCTATGCAAAGTACTAGGCACATTCCCAGGATCCTGCGTATATATTGAGGACAAAGTGTTATAGTTTTTACCCCTATGATCCTAGAAACTTCAGCACTATCTTAATTAATTACCATACGTAGACCAATCGGTGATTCATATTCGCAAAGGCGTAGCAGAAGTTGTATCGTACCAAAATTTGCCACTGTCATGATTTCCGTAAGTATGCTATCAGTTAGGTGGTAACTGCGCGGCTTTCCGATGAAATGGAAAATAAAAATGCTAACTGGCTCTTGCTTCATATCTAAATCCGGAAACAACTTCTCTTCGTAGACATACAGATAACAGAGAAATAGGGCGAGACTCAATTATCGATATTAGTGAGAAGCTGAACAGTGGCACAAATTGTGGTCATCGTACCTCAATTTTTGACGTACAAACCATTACAACAAATTACTGTAATAAAAATTCCCAGCAACGCCTATGCGAATTTCATCGTGCAGTTTACCGTAGTACTTGTACCCAGACAGATTTCTGGCCGCCCAAAAAGCGGGCTCACGATTCTGAGATGGCCAAAAGTTCTGTTAGGGTTATCATTTTTAAATGACTATCAAATGACAATCTATTTCATTAGGAAGAAAAACAGCATAAGAGTAAAGATCGAAATGGAATTGAATGCGAAAAAGTGGGGCCTTCACAGTTAGAGGCAAGGTAGCGTATGCATATATACAGAATATTTGGGGGTGTTTAAAGTCACTCATGCAACATTGTGTGCTGTAACGGTCGGGGCCAAATTCTCATCGAACTTTTTTGAATTGATCCTGTGGTTGACGGAAAATTTCAGAAGTCGTGCACTTAAACAGTATTTAACAGTCTTGGCAAACATTTTGGATTTTTTAATAACCTGCACAATTAAATTAAACAAATTTCACTGGAAAATCCTGAGTAACTTGACTTAAATAATAAGAAAGCTCGACAAAAGCTAACAAGTACCTTGATGGCGGACGGTGGTCAAACCTAAACCTTACATCAAAGGCATACTGTGATGAAAGCTAACAAATAGCAATGAACACAAGCTGTAGAGCAAACGGCCTCAAGTGAGCTAAATCACAAGGGGCGAAGTTCAAAGCACAGTTACCGAGAGCCATACACTCCACTTAAACTTATTGTTAACGCCTTCAATGAGAGCTTTACGGGAGCCAAAACACGGCCGTTAGGTGAGGTCGAGGGCACTCAGGCAGGCGTCAGGAGGCCTGTTTTGGACTTGCGACAACAGTTACTGTGGTAAATAAGACGGCTCCTTCGATTTAAGCTTGACTTGCAGCCGATAGATGGTAAGGCTAAGGAGGTCGAAGACGGACACTTGCGTCCAATGGATGGTAGAAGAAGAAAGAGGGTCAGCGACGGTCACTTGCTTCCAGTGGAAGGTAGAATTGAGGGTCAAAAACAGACGCTTGCACCCACTGGATGGAAGAAAGAAGAGGGTCAACGACGGTTACTTGCTTCCAGTGGAAGGTAGAATTGAGGGTCAAAAACAGACGCTTGCACCCACTGGATGGAAGAAAGAAGAGGGTCAACGTCGGTCACTTGCTTCCAGTGGAAAGAAGAGTTGAGGGTCAAAGATAGACGCCCGCCAAGGTTGAAAGAACAGAGAGATAAAGACAGACACTTGCGTTCATAAGTAGAAAAAAGGCGGTCGGAGAGGTCAAGGATGAAGACAAATGTTCAGTCTGAACGGATTGAAGGACTAGGCTTCTTGTGGAAGAATACAAGCATTCAGAGGATCATAAACCAGTATTGATTTTGATGTAGAAAATCCATAACTCGAAACAAAAAATTGTTTGGAGAAATAGATATCCTTTACTTGCAGCTTCGTCCGTTACTCGAGCAGCCGAGATGAGAAGCACATGTATGTACTTATTTGAGCGTTCGACCTTCCAAAGCAGCTTTTCAGGAGCTTTCGTCTCATTACTCGAGTTGTTCATTACCAAAGCCGTCTCCATGAGTTAATTAAGTATGAGTAATGAGGTATCACGTCCCAATTCGGATGGGCTGGAAAGCAATGATAGATAAAAAATTAGAGGATCGGGACCGCCAAGCAGCGTCCTCCAAAGTGTACACTTAAAATGGCGTCAATTTTGTTTGTGAAACAAAAATTTAAACTGTTTCAGTTTAAGACTAATTCTAATACGCTAATATCTATAATAAAATTGTACATTGAAGCTCGGCGGTGACTCAGATTATAGAACATAGCGAAAAGCCCAATCCCTTGCGAAAAAGCACATGGCTACTGCGTTTTTCCTACCACTTGTACATACATCTTCCGCAATCATCACGGCTCACTCATTGGCCAAGAAAATTATGAAATGAGACGCTCCATTCTCAATCTCCCAAACGTGCGTGTTGATGCAGAGAAACGATCATTGTTTCTCAAACGACGTCTCTTGTTAATAAAATACCAACGCACTTATTAGATACGATATCTAATGGCGCACTCAAAAAGCGGTATACAGATTACGTGATGCAATTGTGCTAATATATTATCATTACTTGTTACCCAAAATGTTTCACAACAACTCTCTCTCGCGGCTCGGAAGATACGCGGAGTTGTTTGTGTATTGTACATTGAATGTCTTCACAATATCTACTGCAACGCATAACTTTGAAATGATAAACAAATCAAACCCGCAACAAGAGTTGCACGGTTGAAGCGCAACGCTGGGCCCTCTCAGCCTCCACAAGAAGAATTCTTTACAACGGAAATACGGTAACAAATGTTGTGGCTTCAAACACGTAATATGGCGACAGCAGCCGAGCCTTCTTCCCTACACGATGCATCTGAGAAGGGAATTCTAACTGTGCCAGAAGACTTCCAATAATTATTAGCCACTTAGCAGCTGGTTGTAGTCTGGGTCTACCGCTTGTATCCAAAAGCACCCATCTCTACAGAAAAAAAATCTCATAAAAATACAGTAGTTTCCTCATAAGTAGATCCACTACTAAAAATAAAGCAAAATCTAAATTGAAAAAAGAGAAAAATGCTGTTAGTGTCAGCCTCGCGCACGCTAGCATAGTACATTGGGCGTCTTTGCCCAACATGTGGATTCTTGATGTGCTTGGCTTACTGAATGGCATTTCCTGTATTCAGACGCTACTGCGGGACTATTGACCCTAGCTGAAATGAGGATGATGGGAGTCGTGGTTGTCACGTGAGCCTTCCGCCTCTGACGCCGTAGTTTTGACAATCTTTGATCGACTACAGCTGTGCATTCTACTGCGGCTAGTAAGTATCAGCAGCAAGAACCAGTGCACAAGTGGGTTGTGCAGACTGTGCAGTTAGGTTGACCTTACCTCTACCTGACGGTGAAACAAATATATTATTTATAATAAAGGGTATTCAATGGACCTACCTATCAGCATTGTTATATCTATACATGCACAAAACGACTTACATAGTTATGGAAACTAAAACAAGATAGTTACTATTTACCGTTAGCGCTGGATCGTCGTGCTGAAGCACGCCTTGGACAATTGTACTTTAGTGCGGCGTTCGAGAGGGTTAACCACAAAGATCTACTGTACAAGTTTGAATCGTTTGGTGCGGGTGGCAATGTTCTGTCAAACGTTCGTTGTTTATTTCCTTAGCGAACGCAGAGTGTGTCTGTTGATGGTTCTTAGTAACTCAGTTGCGGTGGCTTCGGGAGTCCATCAGGGTAACGCACTGGGCCCGCTGCTGATAGTTCTGTACACTAGTGACATGCTCTCTTCGCTGGAGAACATAATGATCAACTATGCCGACGATTCCGCTTTGAGAGCAGTGATACCGACTCGCAGTATGCGTCATATTGTCACCTGGTCCCTTAATAGGGACTTGTGCCGCATTAACGCCTGCATGATGCTCTGACTGAGCATGAAGCTGAATGCCGGTATGACTAAATCTTAGATTGTCAGTCGGTCTCAAACACTTTAATCCTAGCAACCACTCTGAAGATAGATGATACTGTACTTCATAGTGTGTCCAGCTCCCTGGAAATTCTCGGTGTCGTCTTTGACCAGAATTTTATGTTCGAAACGTATATTAGGCGTTTCGTGTCACGTGCTTCAAGTAAGATTGGGCTCTTGCATGAAGTAAATTCTGTGCTCCGTGACAAAGAAGTATCTCGTAGATGCCGTTATGCTTTTTCGCTGCCTGTGTTGGAGTATTACTCACCGGTCTGTGCTTCGGCAGCTGGACCTACTTGTAAACTCAGCCAGCAGGCAGTGTGCTGAAAGTGATCTGGTGAATCAGTCCCATAAGCGTGGAATGGCCGGCTTTTGCAAGTTCTATAAGGTATACTACCATGAAAGGAATTGGTTGTATTCCTGTCCCTGTCTACTAGGTTTTTGGAGGAATAAACGTGCTACGGCTGGTGCCCACTTCTTCACGTGCCACACTCGACAGTTCAGGCGGTGTTTTCTCTCCTGGTCCGTTTTGGTTTGGAATTTATTGCCGGGATCAGCTTTTATTTATTTATCATTTATTTCTCCACAGGCGGGAGGTGTTCTTGGATTATTATATTACAGCTTACATTAAAAAACTTCGTGTACATTCATTTCTTAGCAATACTACAGCTATAAATTCACAACCTAATCTACATGGCTCAGTGCCATCACATACCAAACGAGTTAACTTAACTGGCTCCGCAATAGAGCTACCTAACAGTCACCCTCGCACGGGAAGCAAAATAAGATATAATTATGTTTCTGATAATATTACAGCTTGTTCAATTAAAGTAAGGTGAATGGGAAATGCAGTTATTGCTTCCCGAAGAAAGATCTACATGGATTAACACTATTTCACCTGATTACCTAAATACTATATATATATATATTACATACAATTTCATCCAATAGGTATGACGGTGCTCTTCAGCATGACCTACAGAACAAACATGCACATTTGAAATTATGTATTTATATCTCATAATATGACGGCTTTCATCGAGTGAATTATTATTTCCGCCAGAGGGCGAACCACACAGTGATGCTAGTCGGCTAGGAGGCGCAATTAGGAATATCCTATCTCGACATCGGCTCTCCTGCGCCATATAGATTTTTTTCCCCATACACGTTGATACTATGTAAGCACATCCTCGTGCATAGGTTCCACGTTTCTATTAACATACTTTGCGACTGTTCTTCCCGAGTGAGATCGATTTTTGGTAGTGTTGGTCTGCGGGCATGCAAGTCAGCTCTTGAAGGCTTTCTGAAGAATTCTCCTTTGTAGCGTTTCAAGGCTCCCGGTGATGCATAATGAGTCATTTGTGTTGCACTTCCTGTCCGCGGAGGCTCGAATGTGAAGTGTCTGATAATAACAATACCTAATAACAAAGTTGAGAACTATTTGGGTCTAGCAGCCAAAAAATTTTGCTTTAGAGTAAGAAATAATGTGGACACAGCCATTATTGAGTCATCCAAATCGAAACATTTCTAACAGTTCAATTCAAAGCTAGACAATTCTCTGCGCACAACAACCTTCTCCTCAAACAAGCTCAACAATACAAGCAAATATACCTATTATTTCCAGGAGAGAAAGAAAGAAAAAGCAAAAATTAGCACTAAAATATCCAATGCATTACACGTTCGTGTTCACGTTATTCAGTCAGCAAACGAACACAGAAATCCGCGAACTAAAACGAAATCGGTAACCATTCTTGATACTGCAACCCCACTTTAAATCATCTATTCACTCGAGTCAAACCACAACATTCTCTTATCTAAACATAATTTTTTTCTCGAGTGAGAACCGGAGCCGCCAAAGTACTAAGTCTATACAGAGGCATAAGCCATTCACTCACAAACTCTGCAAAGTTGCTTCGTAAAGTAAAACCTCAAGTTGGGTTAATGAGCCATCTAGCGGACGATACTGGAGCTGATGGGAGCTTATATAGCCGCAGGAGGGCAGCAGCTGTAGCACATGCGGGACTAGTGAATGCGAGTGGGAAGGTGATACATACACACACTTCCATACTGTAGTTCTTTTTTATAAGGACTATCACATTGCATTATTTGCTTGACTCTCCTTCTTCAGTTGAATTTTGCGGCAGATTTTACGTTATCGTTCAGAAAAGAGGATATTCAAATTCCATTTTCAGGAACCACCTTAAACGTCTTGTGAACAAATAATGCTGGTACTTATGGCAATGGGGGGGGGGGGTTTAGATTTTTGAGGGTAAGATATCCAGTATAAAAAATATGCACCCACGGTACGTAGCAGTGACGAGAACCTCGAGAATTTTGTATAATCTTTTGCGTGTTTCCAGCTGACGCCGCGGCAAGACAAAGAGTCCTATTCGAGGATCAAAATTTACGCTGAAAGAAGTTTACAAGTAAAAATAAATCATGGTCTTGATGGCTCTGTCTTTGCTGGTGCTGGTATTGGCGGCTTTAAACGATCTGTACACAGAGCTATTCTGTGATTTCGGATCTTCTTTTTTTTNTTTTATTCTTTTGTTTTCTCCACCCGCTGGGCTGGTTGCGTGGGGGTTTGTTAACCTCATGGAGTTTCTCCGTTCCTGCGTCGCCTGTCTGGTGTGATTTAATAATAATAATAATAATAATGTTTACCTCTCATTACCCAACGCTTGCTGCCATTAGGTACTTAAGCTTGGCAAGGACTTTATGAAGAGAGGTCGGCCAGCAGTGAAACTTAAGTTGGTAACTCGCAGTCACCGCTCTTAAAAAGACATCATATCTCGAGGTCGCCGACACTTTACAGTTACACACACAAAATTTGTCCGCAGGCGCGATAGCACTCTGATGCCCTGAATACACTTCTCGGCTAAAAATCCTTACCCTTCCGTCTGAAGTTAGGCGTCCCATATGATAGGTCACTTACATAACTTTGGGAGCGACCTGTCGCTCAGTGCATACATGGTGCAAGACTTATTATTCTTAAAGTGCATGTCTCACCTTGAGTGTCAAGAAAGAATAGCGTACCAAAACACTCGACCCAGGTGCAAGCAGTTGATCAATGCATGCATGGCGTAAGTTTCATTACCTTTGATATGCGTGTCTCACGCTTGGTATCAAAAAAGGAGAGAACACCAAAAGGTGTAAGCTGTTGCTCGGGTCCTACAAGGCGTTGTAACAACCTCGCCCATACGGCCACCAGTCACGCTATTATTCCTGTGATGTCCGAACACGAGTGCACCACTCAAACCGGCGCACCAGTCGCCCAAAGCCAGTGTCACGATAAGGACAATTGTCTCGAATATATTGGATGACACGAACACTTCATGATTTAGCCAGCCAACGCCAGGCAGACTCCAAGCCAAGGGTTTAATAGCGGCAGGCAGACAAGGACGGTGTGGCTCAAGACGTCTTTGACGAAGCAGAAGCTCCGATGAAGATAACGAGCCATGTGTGTGTGCCAAGGCCAAAAGACCGTAAAGGCGGCGGTGTACGAAGCCACGTAAAGGATAACGACGTTGATCTGAAGCGCGCTGTTGAGTTCGTGCGAAGCGGCAATTACGAGACATTCTTTTGCACCTTTGAAGCTATTACATACGTTACAGGGAGGCGAAACGGCACCGTTCACTGATTATATCTCCCAATGAAGGAATGCTCTTCATTTTAAAGGAGCCAATTTAGTACTACAGTTATGCCCAATCAGTTTAGTTCAGCAAAGGTCAACATTTACAGAATCGTAGCGAGGAAAACTACTATGGACCTATCACTCTACGATTCCCAGGTTTGCTCATGCAGAAACAATGCAATTATGGCGCATTTAACATTAATCAAAAGAATTGGATGGTATGCGCTCTGACTACCGAAATGAAAAAAATTGATCTCCTTAACACAAGCAGGATGACCCTCTCCAACACCACCACGACGCTGTTCAACGATAGCACGATGACGCTAATCAACACAAGCATGATTGTGCTTCTGAACGCCAACTCGATGACTCCTTAACACCAGCACAATCACGCCTCAATACGGACACGATGACTTCTCAATACCAGCAAAATGACTCCTCACTAGCAGTACAATGACGTCACAAACCCAGCACGATGACTCTTCATAATAAGGATAATGACTCCTCAACACCAACACAATGACTCCTCAACTCCAGCTCGATGACTCCTAAACACCAGCACGACTCAACACCAACACGATGACTCCTCAGCACCAACACGATGACTCCCCAACTCCAGCTCGATGACTCTTAAACACCAGCACGACTCAACACCAACACGATGACTCCTCAGCACCAACACGATGATACTCCAGCTCGATGACTCCTAAACACCAGTACGACTCAACACGATGACTCCTCAACACCAGCACAACTCCTCAACCAGCACGATTCCTCAACACCAGCACAACTCCTCAACCAGCACGATTCCTCAACACCAGCACAACTCCTCAACCAGCACGATTCCTCAACACCAGCACAACTCCTCCTCAACCAGAA
>LQNS02276481.1:10112921-10136378 GCA_001587735.2 Parhyale hawaiensis | reverse complement strand
CGCTGAGCTATCAGCGATGAAACTCATCAATTGTTAAGTCAATTCATGTGCAAAAAGAAGAAGAACGGTAGCTATGCCAATCACAAGACATGGAACTCAGGGGTTAGGGCTAAACCCAGGGGTTTCAGCTCCCACATCGGTCTTTAATATACCGTAGGGAATCAGTTAGAGGTTAATTTAACATGCACGGAAGGAATTTCCACAGACGTCCTCCCAATGTAAGCAAGAGCACCTCTTCAACTGATTCTTGTTCTTTGTTTACAGACACGCACTTATTCAATTAAAGTGCTACGAAACGGACACACAGTTTTGTAAGCGACGCAAATGCCAACAAATTCGACTGACAACAAACTAACGCTCAGCGTCTCCGATGAATCGTTGCGATAAAATTTGTACCAACAAACAAATGATGGCGCTATATAGACCAATACCTCGAACGTGTGGCGTTTCCGGTGGTAACTACGTAGTTTTCCGTTAATAACCTTCTACCAACCGATACGTTAATGAACGAATGTACACGCACATAAATATATTTATATACACATCAGTATGATCTGATCACCTGGATTGCATGTAGTCTCCACCCATGGTTTCAAATTTAACGGGACCTTTACTGCAAAAAAAAAACAGCTAATCCTAAACTCTATCTACAGTTAGCCATGCTACGCACAAACTTATTACTGTAAGAAAACAAGCGGACAAAAAACTCTTGCAGCAGAATAACACAACCTCTTTTGAATAGAATTAATATCCATTAACCTGCAGCAAACATTCAGATAAAGATGGGTAAGAACATTGTACCAATAAACAGAACATGGAGTACCGACTTCGCTTTCACGATTTATAAATCCATGAGCCCTATATTGAGATTGGAATATTTCCCTGACTAGGCTGTTAAGCATTACTCTTTAATTAGGTTTGCGAAACAGCGTAACTTCGTACGAACAGAACTGGAAGTTGGTGCGCCAGCTCCAGTAAACACGGTGGCAATAGATTGCTGCTGCTCGACCCAGCTTTGCTTGCTAATTGGCACGTGGCTGAACATTCGTGTTATGATATCAGGATAAACTGGAACGTGCTACAGTCATTCTCATAACGACTGAACTGTGGCATAATGAAAATCTGTAAATATGAATGGCCTAGTGAAATGCCATTGCGAATATCATGTGACATTGAAAGTTTTTACCTAAAAATCATGATAATATATCGATATTTTAGGTTGCTGTAACCCCTTTGGCATAGAGTTTCGTGCAGAAGAGCTGAATAATCGCGATTATATCCTCTCCATACCTCTGGTATGACGTTTCAATGACATCGGCCTGAATAAGTCCTTGGAAATGTAACTATACTCAGAACACTGCCCGTTAGTTCTCAATATTATGCGGAGGCAAAGTCAGTATTAAAAACGCAAAAGCAATGGAAAAGCACTAAAGAAACATTGAATATATTGTCTAGAGAAGAAAAAAAAGTGAGAGGTAGACAGGGTTGTGCAGAGAAAAGTACGCAACTGGCAGACACTTGATTTTTGTCGAAAACTGAAGCACAAGGTTGGGCAAACCAGAGAAACGAGGAAAGTAAGTGGATCATGGACAATTTTTGAAAATTTGAAAATGTGGAAACGCAAAGCGCCTCAGAAACTGTTAGGAACCTTTCACGCATTTTATGTAATGTAATCCAGAACTGTACAATCTTAGACTACTTCTGAACAAACTTTTTTCGTTTTCACTTCGTAACAAACGGACAAGAACTCGCGAAACAGCATAAAGATCCGCTTAAATAGTTTCTATTATATTCCGTCCAACAAACTACGGTAGGAGAGCCTGTTAACATGTAAAAAGCTATCGCTCGTTCAGTTATGTAAGGAATGGAACGCAGAAGAAACCCGTTCTCAGGAAGTGGCATCTGCATCATGTAGTAGCCATGCAGCTATGCGCCAACGGAAGCGGCACGTACTGCCGCAGACCTTCAAGCACTGGCAAAGTTAAACAATCAGAAAATAAACAAACAAGAGAACAGACACGGAAATACCACAAGCGGCAAGTCGGAAGTGACACGCGCAAGCGTGCGGCGGCTGCGTTGCAAGCGTGCGGTGGCTGCGTTGCAAGCGTGCGGTGGCTGCGTTGCAAGCGTGCGGTGGCTGCGTTGCAAGCGTGCGGTGGCTGCGTTGCAAGCGTGCGGTGGCTGCGTTGCAAGCGTGCGGCGGCTGCGTTGCAAGCGTGCGGTGGCTGCGTTGCAAGCGTGCGGTGGCTGCGTTGCAAGCGTGCGGTGGCTGCGTTGCAAGCGTGCGGTGGCTGCGTTGGAAGCGTGCAGGTCGCACTGGGCTCTCGAACAAGGACCCTCTGCAAGAGATGTTTAAAAAGGCATACTATTATTCGGAGGAAAACTCAACCTACAGTTCTTGGACTAGGGGCACAAATTGAAAGACTGACAGAATCTACTTCGAGTGCCTCTATCGAATGCTATTCAGGCTACAGCTAGATAAAATTGCGGCCGCCAAATTTAGGAACAAACGGGATTAGTTTTTTTATTTTGGTCGGCTTACAAAGCGATTGCTTACGCAGTAGACGATTGATCGAATAGTAAATTAGACAGTGCCGTCGGCAATGCTTCTACTAAGCTTACCACGGGGTACATCTCGAATGGGTTACCAATAAATAATTAGCATTCGAGCGTACTAAATTATAAGAACGTAGCCCACTTAGGTAGCTCCACGGCCGGATAACTCGGCTGCAATCGAGCCTCGATAAAATGAGGTAGGCTCTCATCAGCGCGGCCCATCAACACAAAGGCAAGCTTTCTAAGGAGACGCTCTTGGTTCAAAGGCATCATTTGGAGCCAAGGATGGTAGGGCGGTAGAGCTCAGCTGCAGTTCCCGTGCAACTCCTGAGAACTTCTCTCCGCCATCAGAGACACGGGCGGCCGTTTTGATGGGTATGGAAGTAATGCAATTTCTGCGGCACAAAATGGGGATTTCTTCAGAGTTGAGCTCGGGCCGGCGACTGACACGTAGGGGTCGGACTTGCGGAAAAGAACATCCGATCAAAATGACAGATCTCGTGTCCTTGACAGTGTCTCACTTAAAGTGACGCGTCATGCGAGCAGATGCGTACAGCAACCTCAGAATCGTGATGCGCTGTTTACCTGTTACGTTAGTCAGCCATATGGTAACACTGGAATGTAGTACAGCCAAGCGCTCCAGAGCGACGTAACCAGAGCACACTGTAGCATGAGACTGTCGTCGGCCAGCCAAGTGTCCCATAAGGACATAACCAGAGCAGACGACGGTCCCCATAAAGCACTCAGGCCTCGAGCGCCAGACAGTAAAAGTAATAGGAAGATTAGCTCTACAGTTGAGGCAATGGCAGAACGTCCATAACCACAACTTTATCATACAGTGCACCTCCCCCCCCCCCCGTAGTGCAGTCCACTCTTCAATTCCTTTCGTGAACATGGCAATTTATCTATTTTTTCCAAACTTTTGGTACGTTCAAAGTTTTTAGCAATCTCCCTCTTCGGAACTTTTTTGCGAAGATAGGTATATAGTTTGACCAATTTTGGCATGGAAACCATTTACTATGATGTTCGTCACCGCTGCCGTGTCCCCAATCACGGCTCGAATCCCTCCTTTCCAAAGCCGATTTAATTTCTTTTGCGTAATCTCTTTGCTTTGGAAATGGGAAAATTTTGATGGCCAGTTCTGGAAAAGATGCCACGTCTCTATGATTTCATCCACCTGACATGACCCAAAGAGTACTTACAAATGTACAGCACTTTTGAGCTCTGAATTAAATTTATCCCTACAGATGCCAGCACCTTTTCAATGAACTAAACGAAGAGGGAAAAGTCGCGTAGCGAAGGGCCAGAATTGTAGCATACCTACCGAAATGATCGGTGATTTACAGTTTACTCTCCACGACAAATTGGAGAATTACATCCGAAAAAACTAGCTGGGATCAATTTTCAATGGAAGCTGGACCTGGTCTGAATAATAAAATAAGTGCTGAAAATCATACTTACTTGTGAACCTTTGTGGGCATTAGACGGCTCCAGAAGTGCTCAAACCTTTGGACGAGAGTATGTTGAGTAAGTGTGAGGCTCAATAAATGAGTATCTCCATTATTTTTTTTTTCTTGTTACTCTGTTGCCAAAACTTTTTGAACGTCTTGCTTGAAATAGTTATAACGTAAATGTAAAATATACTCTACGCTTGTCTTCAGACAAAAGTAAAGTAGACTGACAGCCTCCCTTCTAGGAAACTCACACACACTTTTTCGTGCTCTAGCGGACCCTCCCCTTTTCCAGGAAAGGTAACTACCCCCACAGCAGCTTAGCAGATATCAAATGTTGAGTCAGCGCGCCAAGCGCCGCAAGAGTTCGCTTGCCTGGGCTGGCATACGAACTTACAACGTTCAGTGCCATGAAGCTGCCGCTACTACGGAGGAGCGTTAATTTATGTAGCAAGCTATTTTTGAGTGCGAATTAAAAAATTACTATAGTTTGTATAACTGCAGTAGATGCACTGTACTCATACATGCGTATAACATCAGAAAACACTCTAGTAAGAAAAACCATACTGAGTTGGTTACGCAGATGGTCTAGTTACACCAACAAAACGTTCCTTATGCTCCCAACCAACATTTAAGTTGGTTAGTATAGTATTTCACCTAACTGGATTCAGATGACTAAATCTATTGGTGGCAGGCACGAAAATTTATTAATTATAACTAAATAATTTTTCTCGATGATCAATATACCTATACACAGAGTGTTGCAATAAGCAAATCGACTGTATCAATTTAACTTAGTGTTTGGTTTGAAATTAGTGTTAGTTAGTGAGTAATAGTTACTGAATTGCAAATCGTAGTTGTTTACAGTTACTTTTCAGCTTAGTTACAGTTTCCTCTCGATTTTAGTAATTGCAAAGAAAAAAATTATAACTATGAGTACATCATTTTTCCTGCTTAAATCGTTTTTTTATGTCTAAAAATTAAAATTCTGTAATTACAGCTAAAACATTTAGTTATTTAATTCGCAACTACATGGGAAATTTAAGTTACCTTATACAGATATATCTTGAAAAAGCTGAGTGTGTGGCGCATTCGTTATAAAAACAGTTACAATTTTATGACAGGATATGAAAACTAGTCACGTCGGACGTGTAGGAAATTGTGTTATTTTCTGAGCCGCTCCGATAATAAATAACACAACAGTTTCCGGTTCATGAGCACTAGATACATACTCCTGTATACCAATACTACCATACACCAAGGATGATGATACGGAACAGGTTAACGCACGCAAAGGGCCCACACTGTCGTACACTACAGGTAGTATGCTTGTGACATCATAAGGTTATTCGTACGTTGATATATAGCTATCTTCCTTTGTTTGTTTCCCTTGTTTCTTCATTATCCTATTTGCGTTTTCAGATGAGTTACAGTCTTTATGGTTGAATAGAAACACGTATCAAAGCATCTACGAACTTCTTCAGGTTTTTGAAGGATAAAATTTGGAATGGGCGTTGACTTGAGGCTTATATAAGAGCAGATGAATTCAACCAGGCAAATGCCCGCATGTGTTAGAAGCACTTTTGGAGTCAAGTTTATCGTCTTGAAAATGCAATAAATAAAGTGAGTTTTATCCAGAGTCATTAAATTCTGGAGATGGAATCATATGAGTGAATACCCTAATGTTTTCGATTTACTTTCGTCTTCTACCAATGACCTGCTGTCCTCTATAATTTCAAACCGCTGCAACAAACGTTGGTTCAGATGCGTATGATTAAACGCCGAGATAGAAAAACTTGTTAACAAGATTTGCATAGAAAACATTAAAGCATCAGGGAAACTAATTTCTTTTCGGTCGGGAAGTAACGTTAAAGCAAAAGTTTATACATAGCACGCAGGAGCCATACAAAGCTCGATAAAATTAGAAAAAAAAAACATCAGCCTCTATACGCTGCGTTTAAGTAAGTGCCGCGTCCGACTCGTGGTAGCTACCTATCTTGTAATAAAGAATACTTAACCAGTTCCCATATGTAAACTGTCTATTGGAACGATGTCGTTGAAACTGGTGATTGATAAATTCATAATTTTTTTCAAAAGATGCTGTATTTTTTATGGTTAGTTGAGGAGGACTGGATCTGTTAACGACGCCATAGCTAAGGTCTACATTTTAGAAACAAACTGTCCGATCGAGTGGGTGCCTGTTACGGAAAACAACACAAATAATTATCGAATATTACGACAATTCGGTCATGAGTTTCACATTGATCATTGCCTTTTCTAAACTAACTGTGGTATTCAAATTTCATTTCTGAATTGTGGTAGACGCTTGCTACTCTTCGAATCCGCCACGATCAGATGAACCTTATGACGTCACCGCTCCAACGTACGTCCGCCCCGTACGGCAGTGCGCTAACCTATTCCGTATCATCCTTCTTGACCATACACAACACAATGATCTCCTCAGCTCACTCTTTGAAGTACATTTCTCGGTGAACAAGTCGGCTACAGTAATAAGCAACACAGCACTTTCCGCTACACCGGTACAAAATACAATATTCTCCTGTCAACCAGTACAACAGTACACAACACTTTCCGATATACCGGTAGAAGATACACTATTCCCTGTAAACGAGTTCAACAATGCACAGCACTTTCCGATATACCGGTAGAAGATACACTATTCTCCTGTTAACGAATACACAACACAACATTCTCCCTTTATTATTGGTATGTACAACATTCTCCTATACAACATATGTAGGACCTAACATTGCGCAGAGTTAGGGCCGGTATCGATCGTAGAAGGTACTGGCAGCGGTACATCAGGAGCAACAGTGTTGTCCGTCATTGATTACAGCAAGGCTTTCTTTTCACTACATCATCAGCTCCTCACAGGGAACGTCACTGGGTCATGCATAATAGCTGCAGTGCTGCCGGCGGCCGCTCTACTTCATGAATAAATTCCAAGAGAAATGTTAAGGTTTTTTTTTAGGTGTAGTGCGTCATTGGTAGAGCTGATAGGTAAACTTTGACTAAAGCTTTGTAAAGGGTTCTTAAAGGGTTCGCACGGAAGCCAAATGGAGTTGTTCCGTTATGCCGGGGCCACACTAGGCTTTTGCACAGACAACTTGATGCAAGGATGCAAGAATCGGACGTCATTTATTCCACGGTATCCATGATACCGATTTTAAATATGTATCAAAAGGGCACTCGAGCTGCTCATTCTAGCCACCAGTTGGGCGCAGAAATGCGTATGTGGCCTCGGCATTAGCTGCCTTATTGTTTCTGCTCAAATGGTAGAATAGGGCAAATGCTGCCGAGTTCTAACTCACAACGAGCTGGAAGACATATCAGAACTTCCTTAGTGACACTTAAAGAACACTGACTGAATTTTACGAATTTTAGTAACTGTTTTAGTAGGCACAAGACGTAGTGGTGCTTGTAAGGGCACAAGAAATATTCAGATTATGTGCTGACAGAATGCGTTCATATGACTAGCTGTTATAAAAGCCAGTCGCCAGTGGTACGTGAAAGTGACATTTAGGAGAAATTCTATAGCATTTTTGGATAAAGTAGCCCACACTTTTAGAGTATTAAATAAAATTCTAGAGTTTCTTGTCGATGCACATTACCCAAGGAAGTCCATGTTGATTAATAGAACAGAAACTAAAGTGTATTACCGTTGCACGGTGCCCACGGCACTTACTGCACTCTTTCTATAATCGAAGAAACACAAGGGTTGCTAATGCGGGGGGGGGGGCGGTTCTGAGTAGATGTTCAGCGCGCAAGCCGACCCTATGCACAGTGAAAGTCAATAGCGTAAATACAGATGCATCAACAACGGGCGGGCTACATGTTCGATCATAAACTGAGTATACGCTTGTATAGCTTATACAGTGCCGCATGTACGTCGAACATGGAATGGATTTCTTAGCATGACGCAAGTGCTTCCCTGTTCATACATTGAACGCCGTTGTGCATCATAAAGCTATTCATTGCACAAATATTTTTTAGGGAAAAACTTACATTTTTCTCCATGATTATATCATCGTTGCAAAGAATCTTGAGTATTGGGCAAAAAAAAAACATTAGAAAAGTATAAAGAACTCTGCTGGCAAGAATTGAGCCCAAAAATCTACGTTTTGCTAGCTAGCATTCATAGCATAATGTTACCAAATGTACCAGCTTTCACCACGAGATAAAAGCACATATGCTCTCCCAGACTAAATACATGTGGCAACAAACTATACTTTCGCTGCAACCAACCCTATGTACCTAAGTTAACATTGACTACAAATGACCAAAACCTTTGCTAACATCCACTACAGTAAGACCGATGCATATATGACACGCATGACTACAACAGTATATACAACTGTGCTAACCATCAAAATAAGAAGCAAGCAATAATGCTGACATTAAGTTTAGCAAGTGGTAACAAAATACACTTCGCTTGACAGCAGCAAGCTGCAAGAAAATACATTAAATTTTACCACACGTGGCAACACGAGACGCTGGCCTTCACGACGAGATGCAACTAAAATACAGGGACAAAATATGGGCTGCAAGACGATGTTCGCCGTCCCCGGCTTGTAGGCATAAGCATCTTCCAAAAAGTTTGACTGCCTGCAGCAGCTAAGCGTCCGGTAAGGAGGATTTTTCTCGCTGAGAAGATTTTCTACCCGGTCTCCCAAGGACGACCAAACCGCAAATATGGAGGAGCTGCCACCGGATCCGCCGGCAGCGGATCTACCAAATCCAAAAAGACGGACGAAGCAGCCAGGAGAAAGACAGAGAAGTCCTCGTACTTAGAGGAGTACAGAATGTCATACCTACGGATAAAATTATAAAAAATTATTACGACAGCTCCGTTTGGGAAAGAAACAGGAAACTTCATAGATCCGCCAGCCAAGTGCGGGTAGAGGCTTGAAAAAATATTGCACGAGAGAAACGTGATTTCTCCCAGCTGACCCAATTACCACTATTTCCAAATTTCACTTTGAGAACTTTCATGACCAGACGAAATTAATCTTATAGACGCAGTCAGCAAAGGCGACGAAAACATGCAGGACGCACGGTTAGTGCAATGGGCTTCGTTAGCTACAGGTTACAGTAGCCTCAGTTATTTCATTCTTCTACTGCTAATAGTCAACGGAAGGTAACCTAAAAGTCATCTTGGTTACTGCCGCCGGGATGCATGCAGCAAAGCCAATAAAAATCTAATTCACAAATCGCTCCCGAAATTAAACGCACCGCAAACACCATCATTTGTTCTCGGCCCCATCATCCAATTGGGAAAATTTGACAAAAGGCAAGTCGCTTTCGAATGTCAGAAATTGATGAGCTTAATAATCAGAGGAGACGGTTGGGACCGATTGCATGCTACGAAGAGTTACGTTACTTTAGAGAAGCGTATTTATTTAATGAGATCTTCGAATGAAAATATTTTGGAGAATTTACTGAGGCAGGCATGAGGTTTAAAAAATTACGTCCGTGGATTCCATTATGAAACTTTGGTCGTGGCATGAGGTCTAACTGAGTTAATGATTTTTAGAAGCAGAATATTATATCTTGTATGCGTATTCGATAACGTACCTACATTGCGTCAATCACAGCATGCAGCACAAAGAGCTCTTATGCCATGACAAATATTATATATAATATATTTGCAGTGATGAAACTTCAATTACGATAGTGGTAAGGTAAAATGAGCCACGTCTATAGAATAATAACTGTACACTTTTGTTACGGGTATTGTGTTCTTATTGATCATTTTTATTGCACGACAGCATCGTACCAATAAAATATGTTTATATATCTTATATTCTCTACTAACTATCCAATTGATTTTGAACTATCCAATTATCCTACTTATGGATATTTTCCTCTACGCACTTGATAGCCAACAGATATTTTCTCTATTGCACCAGCAAAGCTATTTACTTTCCTATATTACGCTGTTTATGGAAATAGTATTTATTCTATATTATATCAATTATCCCATTTATTTTCCCACACGAAGCGCCGAGATAGAAAGCAATACGAGTACCAACGGAACCTGCTGCAGTACGCAGCCTGGATGGCGCACATATCCCAACCACCCACCCGACGGCCTGCTGCCTCTGCCGAGTCCTTATCGCTCGGCCGCTTATCAGTTTGCTCTGCAGCAGACAGAGGGAATAATCATATCCTCGGGAAGCTCTGTACAGAGACCCTCTCTACAAAGCGACAACTTCTGCGAGATAAAAGCCATCCGCACGACAGAGGCATAGGCCGGCGTGAGGCAAATCTGGAAAAAATCCCGCAGCACGGAGAGGAAATCAACAACATCGTGATATACCGGAGCTTCTACCCTCCTTCGTTCCACCCAAATACGAAAAAATAGGACCTTAGCAAGCCCCCAAACGAACGAAAACCGGTCGTCACAGCACACAGAACATGATTTTCAGAAAATATTAACTTCCGTCAAGGTAGATTCTTAAAATGCCAGGCAGTTACACCCACAATCCCTTGGCATAGTTTGGTTTATTTTGATTCCTCTGAATATTTCGTAGTATCGGTAGAAAGAGTTCCAACATTTATGCACGCGTGAGTATTAAACCCTTAAAACCCGGATTCAATTTTCGTAGACTTAACATTATTTGAAACACGGGATGGTAAATAAGTTTAACCGCGCATTTTAATTTGCTGAAGACTATCCCTGCAGCGTGCAAAGTCAGTATCAGTCAAAATAAAAATTCAGTAACTAAACTGATAAAAGTGATTCTGATAAAAACTGATAAAAGTGATTCAGGCACACTGGGAATAGAGCATCAAAGCTACAAATAGATCAAAGTTGTCACGCAAGGTAGATGGCGGATAATAAGTATTACTAATTGATAACAGATAATAGCAGAGTTCTGTTAATGATATATTTGTACATAGCGATTAAAAGTACCTTGAGAAATGATGCGATAGAGAACAGACAAGAAGGCTAACGTAAAATGATGTAAATTATCCCACAAATACGTGAATACAAAAATATAAATATTTCTGAGTAATTTGTAAATATCAACGCGATCGATCTAACCTCTCCTATCATATATGCAGCGATTCTCCACACATAGAAATAACTTCAGAGGTAAATTGATCTTCAAACTTAAACGGTGATTCTAAACAGGAGTCTGTGTACAATTATCTTATTTAAAGGTCAACTATACGGTTACCGTTAAAGAAATTTCGCTGTGTGAGTTTTGTTACTTTTTACTGAAAAATATTATTGATAAAAACGTTTTACTGGGTGTCCCGACTTACCCCGGCAAGGTGTCCCGAATTACCCCGGGTTGCGGGAATGGCCGCCATTTTGTTTTGAGAAGAGGTAGATAAATTCTGATTGTGAGATTCTATAGCCAACACCTTCGGCTACATTCCATCTAAGCAATTTTTTGCTCTCCGCCTTTTAGATTTTTCTCTCCAGACCTTAGCAGGGGGGCTTTGGAAAAAACAAAAAATACCGTTTTTTTCTAGAATTTTTTCTAGTATTTGCACGAGCTGACTTAATGCTTTCTAAGCTGAACCAATAGCAAAAATGTTGAAGTTTACTGTCCTATTTTTATTTTGGCGAAATTCTGCTTAGTTTGGTTTCTACAGCCCTTAATATGTGAAGTGAGAGTGCTGTCCCGAGTTACCCCGGGTGTCGCGAGTTACCCCGTCGTACGGTAGCGAGGTAACAGTATCCTCATGCTAGAGCTCGATCATGAAGGTCATCGTGAGAATGTGAGCATAATCACCCTCATGCTTTCATGCGAAGACTTGATGACAGGTACTGAGCCCGAACGAACAGACATTTTCTGCGCTGTGCGGGAATTGTTGTTAACACAGCCTCGCACTCACGTCATTAAATTAAATAATTTGCAGAATGTTTCGAAAAATTCGTGCCTACCGATCGAGCTGGATACAATACCGCTGTATCTACTGTATATTCACGAAGTTAAAAAATAGACAAGTGCCCAAACTTCCTCTACATATCAACATGTCATACTAGACACAACAGCACTTTTTGCTACCCATAGTGATATTTCTAACACAAGATATCTCTCAAAGGTATTAATTTTTAGATTGTAGCTTATTTAAATTTTATATCTCGCTCGAAATTGATATCTCGCAACCTTTTGTGCTGCTGACGGTATCTACATATTGTATTGCTGATCATAGCCGGACACTTGCAGCCACCTGTAGATACCTGCAGTCACCTGTGGCCACCTGTGGACAGTTGCGACCATCTGTCTACACTTGCGACCACCTGTCAGCACTTGCGGCTACCTGTGGACACTTACGGCCAACTGCGGACATTTTTGGACACCTTTGGAAACCTTCAGCTACGTGTGGACACTCGCTGTCACCTGTGGACATTTGCGGCCACCTGTAGACACTTATGGGATGCTGCCTCGGCTTATCTACTCGTATGGTTGGGTGCAAAGTGGCCACCTCTGCCGTAGCCATAAGCACTAACAATTGATTTTCAAAATCATAGAGCGCTGTTTTCTTCTCTGAAATTTTCTGACCGCCATTTCCATACCCAGCCAATTGCTTTGCCACGGTCATTTACACCATCAACTTTATACTCTACATAATCTGTTAATGACAAAAAACTTTTATGAGTGAATAAACTATTCTCAATGCAGAGCATCCGTAGCAATAGAACTAAAAAACTGATTCAACATCTGACTGAAAAACTTTCAAATCTGGTAAGAGCGGTCTTGGTAGCAAGAGCTTGCCCGGAGCTGCGCAATCTAACTTTCATCTTAAAAACTGACCTCGTGGCACTGAACAGACCTCGACTGCAACAGAGCTGAACGGTTTCGAGTTCACCCATTATGGGACGTAACTTTGGCAGGCATGGGGTGGGAGTTCGTAGGTATGGCAGCCCCGAACTAGGCAAATCCCAAAGGCAGAACTCCGGTCCCAAAACAATAGCGCCACGATCATCACGGCGCGCGGGTGAAGTTACTTCGCAAGAAGAACTGCGTCAAGCGGAGCTAAATGAACGTCGCTATACATCGGGGGGCGCTTGATCGATGGTAAAAGTTCTGATGAAATGGGGGCAGTCACGTGGAAATCATTCATACATTGGTGCTCCCGGTGAACGTCGACACAGCTGGTAAGGCCAGGAAGATCCCGTGCAGGAAGGGATCCTGCCAATCCATTCAAAGTTCCGCACACGAGACTGACGCGAGGGAAATGAAGTGTCGGGAAGTTCATTGTTCCTGAGAACTCATCCGCAAATGATACACGCAAGTATTGGCTCTGATTTTAATGAAGTGTATTATTTTTCTAAGTAGCATTGCAGCGTGGAGAGTGTAGGCTAAGACTGAAGGCAGTGTCATTTAAATACGCTGAACACAATTACGAGGAAGTCCTCCTGAGCAGCCAAGGTAAACTCCGACTTGTCGCCAGCGTTTTCTGATCTAAAGGCGGTTATAAAAAATTAGAAAACGGAAAGACACGTTCGATGGGGCAGTGAAGTTAACCCTTATAGAGGCTTGCCTGTTCATAACTTCAGGCAGGTGAGCTGCAAGCTTCGACCCGTTGATTCAAGTTTCAGGCGTTGACTCCAATTCGATAACCCGTGAGACTTCCAAGAATCCATTACTCCGTAACATGGACATTTCAGCCGGTTCCACACAATCGGATTGCTTCTAACGCATGCGACATGATCCAAAAAAGTGATGAAGGAAACGTTCCTGCCGGTAGTTCTAGACAAGTTGTGTCGAGTGGGCTTGGCTTAGATCGACTCTGTTAGTTATAGTTTGGAAGTTTAAACCTCCGTTTCCGAGCAGAACGATGTCGCAGAGGAAAGAGCAAGCGACATATAGCATACCAAGAGAAACAGAGAACCCATGCACGAAGGTGTTCCCACACAGAATCAACGCCCATGGGAACGGCCAGTCGGGAGAGAAGAGGAAGAACAGAATAAAGCGTGAGCAAGTAGGAGTATGAAATCGGGAAGGAAGCAAACTGAGCACGAAAGAGAAATGTCCCGAAAGCCTAGCTAATGACAGAGGTAACCTACACGGTTAGATCGACTCTGACGACCCCATCGAACAAGCCCTAAAAACAGTCGACCTCCGACTGTAACAAACCGCAAACATGAACCACACCGGCCTGCGTTGGACGGCCTACAGACTTGCCAGTCTGCCATCATTAAGTTTATTATACGACCGAGACAACCGATAATGATGATGACCAGCAAACAAGCAGCCATTCCGCAAATGACAGCGCGAATAAATTTAATTAAGTCGGAAAAGGCCGCAATTAGCCTAGCGTTCAATTAGTATTCTGCATTGTCGGATTCGACTGATCAGTTACAATAGACTGATGAAGTGATGATGGTGACCTATCATCGATATATGAACATGAAATAATTTTTGCTACGCAGGAATCTTCTAAGAAGTATAAAAATGTCGAAACTAGACACCTACAATAGTTGTAATGGTACTGGTGGTAGCAAAATAGTGATCTCTTGACTTGATCTCCCTTTACCCGAACAGTTCACAGCAATTCAAAGAGAGGAAAAAACGAAGGGACATGAAGATTGTTAAGTAAAATGATTAGAAATCTGCTGAATATGAATGGTTGGTCAGAAACCCTTATTTTTAATTGAATGATTAATTTTTTACCAAGGATCGGAACTGCAATCCGGGAAAGAAAACGAAAAACGGTAAAACGATCATCAGCAGCTAGGAGGACAACTGATCATCAGTAAGGAAAACAAGTTTGAAGCCCTCCAACATAACCCATTAGCTCCTAGCGCCTACACTACTTTAGAGGCAGCTTTACTCTCCTATTAGCTATCTCTCATTTCTTATCTAACTTAACGTCTCCGAACCATCGCCAATCTATTGCAACTGATTATACATGCACAGTCATCCCCCCGGCTCGGGATTTTCAATAGACATCGATTTCTTTTTTATCTGAAGATAACGGCAATAGCTCAGAGAGGGCCAGATCCTGGGCCTCGGGTCCTGCTATAGGAATGGGCCTGTTGGTCAGAATATATATTGCTAACTATCTAATCTAAGCGGGCGGTTTCCTAATTCTTCCTATGGATCAAATTTACGAACTAACTGAACGCACAAAGTGGACATAGATAGCGCAAATGTCTCCAGCCAAGCCACTGAATATTTATATAAGTTACATGGAAGCGGCAACAATATGTTGTAGTATTGCGCAAAGTAAAAATTGCAGCTTCAGACATTTTTGTGCCAAATTCAGTCTTATTCATAACGTCAGAAAGCATTCACTATAATATACATATATTTTCCATTCCTAAATTTAGCACATGTGTAAGAGACATACTGTATCACGCACTGTCTCAAATTTTCTACGCGTTTTCCAAATTCCAGTAGTCATCAATGTTATTATCCATTCCAACACAGATCCATGCCCTTTCTAATTAAATCATATATCCATGCCATTCCCAATTGCCAAACCATTCCCAATTGTTATTCGTATCTGCTGTAATTATCCATAATATTCCTAAGTATAACAATTATTCACGTTAGCTATAATTGTAATGATACTCATGTTATTCCTAGCTGCAGTAATTATCTCTACTATCCCTGATTATAACAATTATCATTGTTTCCCAAGTTCAGTAGTGATTCATGCCATCCCTATTTCCAGTACTTTTCTACAGTATTCCTAATAATAGCAATTTCAATTATTTATATATAATATTTCTGACTCCAATAATAACTTAACACCTTTAATACCTTTATTCTCCTCGCATCAAAAATTCATATGCATTCAGTCGGAAGTAAAACCATTATCCAAGGAATATTGAGAATATGTCCACTATGTGAATTTACTATTGGCTATTGGGACCACAAACTACTAAATCATCAATAAAATATCATTTCTTAATACAAAATTCTATAATTTGCTCCTATATACTAAGTTTTGCATACCATTCCTAATCACAGCAATTACCCATGCTATTCCATTTAAAGTAACTATTTACATTATTCCTACAACTGCAGTCATTACCCAGGTTGTTTAAAATTCAAGTAATTAAACGAGAAAAGACTCAAGACAATATTAACCACCGATTTTTCTCCAACCTTACTGCACAAGAAAAAAAGGGTCTTACAAATATACCAATTTTCAAATGAAATTTCAGGTGATTGCAGAAACACGTCCGTGAGGCGCTTCAAAAACACCGCTGACGTCCAACCTCCCAGGCTTCCCGTAAAAATGTTCAGCTATTTTTGCCATCAGTAATAGGAAGAGACAGGAGCTTGTGGAGCTGCACGGTGAGACTGACGTCCGCCAGTAAGGCATGTGGTCGGAAAAATATTTTTGTATTTAGAAAAGGAAAATAGCCTCAGCCAAGAGTAAAACTTACAATAAGAAAAACGAATCCCAGCGTGTCCGTATACTCACTACGCCAACAAAAAGTAATAAGATTCAGGGCATCAGTGTTACTATTATTTTTGTTATTAAACCCGTATCCTCAGACCTCCTCGGAGAGGTAATGAAACCCAAATAAAGCTTTATCCAACACCAGGAAGCCAGAGACACTGCTGAGAAAATTTTTCACAAGGCATTAACGGCAGACATGAAAGCTTGCAGATCGAAACGGCTGAACTTGAATTCGAATTCCAGGTCATCACCGACTAGGGAAGAAAACACTAACTGGACTGATGAGTTCGACACTGAAGTGTCTCTGACGTAAAGAAGGGGCATAAGTTGCGGCACGTGTATTTCTCCCATGGATACCTTGATGGTAGGGACAGAAGACTACAACCAATGTCTTTCATTGTTGTAGACTTTATGAAACGTAGAGAGGCAGACTACGCTTACGGTCCTTCGAGTCTGCGGCTAGTTTCAGAAATTTTATTTCAGTGCATCGTATTCGTCAACTGATAATGGGGTTTTTGATTGCCTTTTGGATGCAATGGCTAGGATTCAGGCATCGGATAGGCGTTCTGCATTTCTCTTTATTGGTGATTTTAATTGTCACCCTGCGGAATGGTTATGTAAGCTCTAGGAGGTCCGATCGTCATTGCCGCGCAGCCTCCGATTACGCGACTGCCTCTCGTTGTGAGCAGTTGGTTGAGGGACCCACCCATTTGATGGGAGGTGTAAGCTCATAAGTATCCTTTTCACAGGTTACAGCATCCGACGCACATAGAATACCGGAATAACACTGATTCTTCCAAACGCTCTGCAAGTAGTGAAATAATACAGTGAAACTACTAAAATAAGCACAGGAATGTCTTACTCTCGAGATAAATTCTACAGTATATGTCTCTTTTCCCTAAATTTGTGAGTTATATTCTTTAATTTAGGAAGTTTGGAACTTATACTGCAAATACGCTTCCAATGAAGTTTTGCTGCAACATTCTGCTGGTCATTAATTATAGGGTCGGTTTGTGCTATAGCAAGTTCCCACTGTTTCTGGATTTTTTCCGTTTCAAGAACTTTCTCTATTTTGTTACTCTTTGTCAAAGGAATTTTACTGTATTGCAATTCAAACATGAGAACAATGACACTATGCCGCTCATTGTAGGAGCATTAGTGATATTGTGTCAGCGTCTTAATAAACTGTGGAACATGCGGTGAATCAATTATTTCTATATCTGTCATACATCTTGACTTAATGCAATGAATGAGAAGTCACATATAAAGTGAAATGAGACCACGCATTAGTCGATAGGTAGGAGGCTGGAAGGATGGGACGGGGTCTCTGCAGCGCCGGCCGTAATAACAGTAAATCCAGCAGGTCAATCATGCGGTAAATAATAAATATATACAATTATACATATATTATTAAACAACCACCACATATGTGACACTGTACCCTAAAGGTAGAGGCAGTACGTTTCGTTTAATTATCAAGCACTTCGAGTTACTGACAAAGATCTTTATATAGTTGCCCACTTTCACATGTTAAATTAGCAAACGCTTGCAGTTACTGAAGAAAAATTTTACATGACAAATGCCCACCATTTACTACCTCAAAAAAATCAAACCCAAAAAATTATGGACGGATTTTGAAGAAATTTACAGGGCTTGTTTGGTGAAGATCCGTTCATTCGTTTGTTTATTTGCTTTTCTGCCTCATTTTAGTTAATGCCATTACTGAAAAAGTAATGGGTGGATTTTTATGAAACCTACATGAGTTTTGAGATATAATACGATGAGCAAATGACCAAATTTTTGTGATGATTTGTTGGCTCATTCGTTTGTCGATAGGTTAAATTTTGTGCTTGTTAGCACAATAACTCAAAAAGTTATGAATGGAAATTTACGAAATTTATAGGAGTTGTTAGTGATGTTAAAAGACATGAATGATTAAATTTTGGTGATGATCGGTTGGTCTGTTTGTGTGTTTGACTAATACGTTTTTCAGAGTGCTTGTTAGCAATACAACTCAAAAAGCTATGAACTAAAGCTATTATTATTTATAAGAGACACAAATGCTTAGATTCTGGTACTGATAAAAAGAAAGTCATGCTTTTGGAACCAATTTGAATTTTTCATTGCCGTTACCGGATGCGCCCTAAGAGTGCTCTAGTTAAGAAGTCAAATGGACGCAGGTATCTGAGGAAGACTCTTAGACTGCAACTTTCCGTAGTGAATTCAAATGTTATCAGTGGAGTTTTTGCTTCAAGCTTCCCATCATCCTCATCACCTGCTACGTAGTCAAACACCTACTTACTGTTACTTACAGTGACAATTGCCTCCGCCAAAGAGGTTATGTATTCGTAAGTTTGTCTCTCTGTCTGGTCGACGGTTTGTATGTCTGTCACCAAGATAGGCTAACTGAAAACAATTATGAACGATTTTTTACGAAATTTACACGGATTGTTTGGCAAGTAATAAGGAACAGATAATTTTTAGTGAACATCCGTTTAGTCGTTTGTATGTTTGTTTGTCTGTCTCTTTTTTTCTTAATGTCTTAACTCAAAAAGTTATTGACAGATTATTATGAAATTTCCCTGAGATGTTGGGTATATCACGAATGGTAAATGAATAAATTTTGTGAGGATCTGTTTATTCGTTTGTATATCTGTGTTTAATTTTTTGCTTGTTAGCAGTGAAACTCAAAAAGTTATGAACGGATCTATATGAAATTTTTAGGAACTCTTAGTATTGTTGAAAAACATCAATGATTAATTAAATTTTGATAATGATCGGTTGGTCTGTTTGTGTGCTTGACTAATGTATGTCAGAATGTGGTTATGTTATGAACGGATTTTCAACAAAAGTACAGAAGCTGGTTCAACAAAAGTATAGAAGCTGGTATTACTGTCAAAAATTATAAATTATTAGATTTTGGTGTTGATACAAAGCAAATAATAGTTTCAGAACTAAGTTGAATTTTTCAACACCATGGCTTTGCTTGGGGGAGGTATGCGCTCTCAGAGTGCACTATTTTGTTATGGAATCAAACACATGCAGTTACTGACGATGGTATTCATTAGATAATTTTTCATCATCACGTACAATGTGCAATCATATGCTTACTGATGACCACATATTCTCGTAACGTCTTCTCATTGCAGTCTTCAATACAGAGAATACCAACTCCTCCTCCAGCAGTACCAAACTCCTTACGGCAAAAGCATATAAGCCACAGCATTTAATTGTGCTTGCGCGATCAACTACATACCTGGCTTTATTATTATTATTTTTCTTCTTCTTTTTCTCCCCAAAAAGTCTCCATGATTCTGAACTAACGGAAATAGCTCATAGAGGGCCGGGGCGTAAGTCTTGGCAGGCAACACAAGGCTGCCACTCAAAACACACTGATTTAGGCCTTGCCGGTCTCTACTGCAAAAATGCCGCAAACACTTGGGCAGCCTAGTGCGCTATTCTCTTCGCATGACACGCGATGTTTTACGTGGTGCTCAGCAGCAGGACGAACTGTTAAATTTCAACTCAGCCGATCATACGAAGCAGTCTGGACTCCAACCCGACCGTTTTAAGCCAGTAAAGAGGACCATAAAGGGTAAAAACCTCCGTAAAGGACATGTGTCTAAGAGCTAAGTCGCCGTCTCCTGGAGCGACCAGAAGAGCAGGCACGATGGTGGCGTTACCGTGGCAGGCTGCCAAGACTTTCCCCCTACAAAAGGCTGCGCCGCAGTTCATCTCAGCGACAAAACGAATTAGAAACTTTTCGATCGACGTTAATCATGTAAGGGATGAACAAGTCCATCCAGACTAGGTGGATTTTTTCTGCCTTTTACCGGATACTGCGGTGAGAAAGCCGTAATTAATCGGCTTTCAATGCACTCCAAGCCACTAATTAGAAGACTGGTCTATGTCCCAGCAGATACGCTCTAGCCAGGTCGACAGCAATATATATTTTTTTCTTTACTTTCCTAGCCAAAGAAAAGAAAAATCAATATGCAGCAGGCATGTCAAGTAAAGAGAAGCACTCATGCATGGGAACTGCAAAATCAAGATAGAAGAGCAGCAGCGGCGCGCTTTGGTCATCAGTATGTGTAAAAATAAAAAAAAAAATGAAGCAAGATGGGTGATAAAAACGCTTTCCGGGAACGTAACTCCTGCAAAAGTAATCTAGTTTGAGTCCAGCTAGTGGCAAACGCCCAATGACATACAATGGACGAACCCATAACCCTATTCCCAAGACAGGGTTAAAAGTCTATAGGCTCAACAGTGCAGCTTCAAAATTTTTACCACTACGAGCCTCTTGGGGGGCACTGACCTTACGGTCGGGGGGAGAGGGTGCAATTGTCATATGAGCCTTCCGTTAATGACGGCATCGAACTTATAAATTCCCAACAGTCTGTGTACGACTGTAAGACTGCAATATTGCTAGCATGCAAAATTCTCGACAGCCAATATAGGTATGTATCCGTAAGCTACGATTTACAAATTACATATTTAATACACAGAAGGAAGGGTTATAGTTCAACTACATCAGATAGCCAGATAGAAAAAAGTGTTCGTCAAAAATATAGCGAGTGGATCACAGGAAGCCATAAAGTCTTCTTTTTTTCGTCCTATCCCATAAATTTATTTCATGCAACTATTGCAAAGTTGAAGGCGGATGACTGGAGCACGTATCCAAAATGAAAGACTATGTATAAATGAAAACTTACGATAGGAATTATAAATGCAATCTGATGTAAAAAAACTATAATGTATAGCTACCGTAGTCCGCTCTGGATGATAGAGTACTCGCAGTAGAAAATATATCACCTTGTTTACTACTTACCGGAGTACCTACTATAATTAAAATTACGATATTCTTCAACAAGTAAATACCTTTAATTTCGTAAACCAAAGACGAAATTTCTCCCTACAAAATACACTACCGTATCAACAATTTTCGATGTTACAAATTAAGAGATATCTTGCTGAACCATTTGAGATAATAACCATAGACAGTTTTTCCGTGCGTGTTATATTTTGTGAGAAGAACTTATTATTTTAGACCTCACAACCAAACGTATTTAAGCACTTGGCTGCATCAGTGAGGGATTTCTCAGTGTGTTGCATCGTTCTCAAAATACCATGAGCTAGAAAGACAGCAAACGTACACCAATTCCCTGCCCGATGCGTCCCGAGTTATTGGTGTTGCTGATCAGCAACGTTCTCCATACAGTGGTCTCATTTTCATTTTAATACAGAACTATTACACTGTGCTATATCGTTACAGTCTCCAGAAGAAGCAGAAACCAGAGCCTGTTATTGTCTGAAGTACATGTGCAAAGTAACTTGCATTTTAATAAACACAGCGACTGCACTATGTACGTCCGATGAGATGTTCGTTCTACTGCAAAGTAAAAAAATTGACTGCGTTCAATGCTAATTTCATTTCTAGCAAAGGGTCGTTATCGTTGAGACGATCATAACCGGGAGCCAAGGTAATGGTCTAGAAGAATGAAGTGCATTCTTTTTAACAGAAGCATGCATGGTAAATAAGACTATAGGGAAGATACACGCCCTAACCTAAACGTGAATGGTTTCTTTAATTTCAACACCCTGCGCTCTGTGTAGCTAGTGTGGAATTGTTCTACATTCAACAAAAAGATATCATATGATGTATCAAACGTGAAATTTATGGCCGCAAAACTGTCGAAAAGGTCTAGAAAAAACCTACTTAGTTTTTTCGCTCTAGATACCTACCAATGTCAATTTTAAACTCTGAATATTAACAAGTTGCGTTGTTCTTACTTCAATCTTTTTACGGCATTTACAGCAGTGAAATTGCAGCGACGTCTAAGTAGAGTTCGAAGTTAAATCTTGATATATTGTTGATGACTATTCAATTGATGCATGTAAAATCTGAGATCATCTAATCAATACACATTGACCTCTTGATATCTTTGTTTTCATTGGTCGACGTTACAAATGCGTTTTTCCTAAGCGAAGCGATGTTTGTTTACTTCATGGACGAAAGGCTTGCTCATTTTGGTTATGAAAACAAAAACTCTAGCAACTTCACTTGCAATAAGCATCTCAATATGTAAACTAATCATTCAGATATGTTTCCACATACACATCCGTGGCATTTTGAATATTCCAGTCGCTAACAAGGCTGATGTGGACTTCTTTGTGCTACGTTATCTGCCTAATTTCCTTTACTGTTGACAGCGAAATGGCTGAGACAAAGGAACGCATCTGAACGTCCCTGATTCATCATGAAGATACAACAGTAATTAGCGCTCTTAGTCAATTCCACGTAACGGATGCAGCGTCACTTAGTGCCGCCAATCAATAGTCATTTCTTTAAACCGATTAAACTAAATGGAGTGGTAGCAAAGTGCAGAAATATGCACGCCTTAAGCTTGTCGAGTTCAGCGGAAAGCCAGAACAGAAGTGATAAAAAAATTATCGCAATTTGTTGAGTAAGCTAAATAGAAAACCGTAGCAAAATAATTCAATTATTACTAGGTACCGCATTAGAACCATTCTGTAAATAGAAAACCGCTGTGAAATTTATTGAAAAAACTTGTTTTATGCGACTTCATTAGTGTTGCGACTGATAGAAAGACAAAAAAAAAGGAATAATCCAATAACAAAACAAAATTATAGGGTATCCCCGGGCAGTCAACCAATTAATACGTAATGCTATAAGCAGAAGAGTATAGACAGTTACATCGAAGCTGAACATCAAGTAGCGCTCTAAGTAAAAGAGGATAACAGTAAATTATAACGAAGTGGATAAATTATTAATTATTGCCATGATAAAACAGAATAGAATACCCTAGCATGGTTGATTAATAAATTATTGCTTCAGCCATTATCAAACGAAATATAAGCAAGTGAAGAGCTCATTACTCCGTTTTTCGTCAATAAGCTAAGCAGAATGAGATAGGGAAGTTCATACGATCAGTAGTTTGGGTATATGAACATCTCATGAAAGCAAAGTTATAATTAGGTTAGATCAAGGACAGTTCATGTTCTTAAAGGCATTGCAAAAAATGAAGAG
>LQNS02276481.1:10100247-10112718 GCA_001587735.2 Parhyale hawaiensis | reverse complement strand
TTCCCCGTGACCAAAACAAAGCCACGGATGATGCTACAGTCCATCACAGACAATCAGAGGAGTTGAAGATATTCTTGAGGCGAGAAACCTACTGTGACGTCAAGCGTGGCTTTGTTTTGGTTCCTTGGGTCTAACGTATGCTTTTCATCACCATCAACCACATCGTCTACTGCAGAAGATAACAGATTAGACTAGTATTTTAAAGTGATAACATAATCTTGATTTTACTTTTCCGATGCAGCAAATATGTTTCTGAAAGAAATTTAAGTGCAGCAAATTTGTCACCTGAAATCGTAAAGGATTCAAGCTGAATCATATATATATCAAAAAATTATTATAAATAACACATGGAATAGTACCTACTAGATAAATAAAAAGGACCGGTGCAACAGGGAAAGCTGGACATCGGCAACCTCGAACTTAAGAGCGTACACGTATGTAAACCACACTTGCACACAAAACTGCCGTTCTTACAGCATTACATCCCGAGTTCCTTAACAAAAGCTTATTTTCTTATCCGCAAAAACAATAGAACTCAGTGCATAGATGGCATGAGCTGGAGAGGTAAAATGCATCATTTATTCACCCCCTAGAAAAAAAATAAAAAATTTTAAAGCTCAAACATGCAGGTAAGGATTCTTCCAGTAAGGTTCACGGAGCGCAGCACGAGTTTACGTCTCATAAATCTTGGGCGCTTCATCGAAAATTTCGCAAGCACAAACACCTTAAGCACCGTAGCGCTTTGATTCTGTTTATAATCGATGCAGCAAACATAGCCATAATTCGCGCTGTTTTCCTCGTGAAAAATGCACGAAGCTGCACTAGCTGCCGGCCGGGCAGGCACAAGCGAATCCTGTTAGACGCCATGAACATGCAAGAGAGATAAGCCGGCTCAAGGTTTGGAGGCTTGAGTTTCTTGTTAGCTTGTCCATATATATAGGCACACAACTTCCGGCTCCTGTAAGTAAGAAATTATTTATTGGATACCGTATAAGAAAAGTAAAAGGTAAAGTCAACAAGACTACACTCTTTATTTGGAAACCCGCATGCACTGGTTCGTGCTGTAGATAGAGGCCAATGGGCCAGAGGGGTGTGCACGGCTATAGTCGACCACGCATCACCAAGAGCTATGGCGCCATCGATGGAAGGCTCTTATGAAAGGATCCGCACCCCCATATTCCCCATTTCTGGGGAAAGTAAGTACCTCCGCGTCAGCTGTGCAGATGTCATGTGCAGAGTCAGAGAACCAAGCACCGCAAGAGCTCGCTTGCCCGGGTATGTATTAAAACTTGTAACGTCCAAAGTAAATCGTTCCGCTCTCTAAACTGTGTAAATCGCTTTATTGCAGGTCAAGATTTTTTTACTCTCTGAAGAGATATAAATCTCGCATAAGTGAAAGTTCGCATTTCTCTCGAATGTATGCGCAATGTTTTAGATGTTATAAGTTGTTACCCAGTACTACCCATGAACGAGGCATTGCATCTTCTGCATTGGAAACGGTAGATAACACTTGACAGAAGTGATATGGGAGGTCTGTCTTTAAATTTAAAGTAGGACACTACGGTAAATGTGTTTTTGTATGAAAATTTGAAGTCTATGTGTGAGTGAGCTTCAGAGAGGAAACCACTGGACAACATTTCAAAGCCCGTATTTACCAACATTTAGGTGCATGTAATCAAACCAGTTTACCACTCGCAAAGCCCTCACATTCAGCTCCCCGCCTCCATGCTAAGCAAAACATCCATCCCTTCAACTTGAATGACTTCTCCAACATAGACTTTTCTAACCCAATCGAGCTCACAACATTAGATTACCTCTACATGGAAAAAGATCCAGCCTTAACATTATGACATCTGCTGTACCGCTTCACACAGTCCACAATTAATCCGACATCCTCCGACTGTGCAGGGGCTGACATTGGCCCCTCCAAGTAGCATTGTTCATTCGCGTTATAGACTTCCCCCGACAATATCTAGGCTCCTCTCTATATTCGAAATAAATTAAATTTTTATAACACTCTGATGATGGGAGATATTGCCGAAACGTTAGATTTTAATAGTCTACATTATATTTATTATTTTAGAACGACAGTTATTACTCGGCAGTTTGGCATTCCATTAACTAACAAAATGAACTTGCTAGTGAAGAGCAAACAAGGGAGAAACGTTAGTACGATTCTCTAGTTCTGGCAGTCTACAGTTGTGTATTTCACTACCTACCTTCGCATTCTATAAAGCTCACAGGCGACACACAAGCCGCTAGTGCGGCCGGTTCTGGGCACAATAACATCTCGGCACGACAGTCTGCACGCCAGCTCGCTCTCCTGCTGCCGATACTGTTTACAGCGCCCGTTTGAGCCGCAGCCTAAGATTGAAATCGTGGATCCAGATGGTGGACTTGGGTCGTAAATAAACGAGCAAACGTGCTTCTCGTCCAATGCAGTCGGGAGAGAGAGAGCAATTCTGCAGCAAACATTTCCGTCTTTATATCCTCATTATCTTTTGCTGATACGGCTATGGCATGCAATACAAAGATGCATGCACACGTTACTTGGACGTCACACGTACATAAGCATTCTTGTGATGAGCATCTTGTAGTGGAATGTGAAGACACTATTAAAGCTAGAGCCATTTGTCATTTATCTAATAACTGCATTGTTCTTGCACAAGTTAACAGTACCTATATTGGCGAGTTCTTTACGGATACGCTATATATAAAAGCCAATTAACTATCAGATTAACAACACACACATGCAGGCTCTAAATGACAAACAAACTCTGACTGAACGTACGTGCATGACGGCATCGTGAAGTAGGAGGTTGGAAGGGACCTATACAAGGTTGCAATCGATGGCACTGATGTATATCATACAGTAAACTGCAACTAGGGGTAACTCTAACAGCGGCCTGAGTCTAATCAAAGGCTGAAACACCCGTTACGTGATGTCATCCTTGACTTTCACTATAGGGTTACCGGTGACCTTATTTTAGTTCCCTACAACGAATATCTTTCTTTAAACCCAGATTCTAGGGAATTTGTAGCTGAAAATGCTGCTGACGAAAAGAGTAGTAGTTTCAGCTTTCTGAAATTGTGTAACTAAAAACCGTGCTGAGAAGATAGTTTTGGGATATAACCAAACTATGGTTGATGCTTTACTCCTATGATCAACGTTACCCTAGCAGTTGCAGTATTACTTAGGAACGCATATGGAGAAACAATGGGTTTTCCGCGTTACTTGACTATACACAGTGAGAATAGCAATTGTATCTAAGCAAAATATCAGTGAAAAGTGCCAAGCAAGGTTTCGGGACTAGTGCAGTTGAAAAGCCTATGCGCTCGTAAGCGAAGAGATACCTAACTGGATGAAGCATAGGCTTTATCATTACCATTAAAGCATGCAAGTCAAGTAACACGGTAGCAGCTGCAGCAGTCATTATATGAAAAACAGAGCTTTAAGGTGAAGGTAAAGTCAACTAAGACCACATCCTCACCAGGGAAACCCACTTGTAGTGGTTTGTGCTGCGGGTATAGGCCCACTGGTCCCAGATGAGTAAATGTAGTTGCAGTCGACCTCGGGTCACCAAGAACTGTGGCGCCAATTTGACGGAAGGAACAAATGACCCGAGACCCCCCACCCCCTCATCTCTGGGGAAGGTAGTTTTGCCACGGCGCCGTGCATGCACACACAACAGCCGAGTCAGCACACCAAGATCTGCAAAGAGCTCGCTGCCTGGCTGGGCATCGAACGTGCGAGCGATACAAGGTGTTAGAGCTGAGAACAGAAGCATACTTCTACTATGGCAGCATCCATATTACTTGACGATTACCTTCAAGTAAAAAATTTAATACAAAATAAAGGCGATAAAACGCAACCGGATTTACATATCAAATCACGAATGTCAGACACGTACGTGCCATTGAAAAGGTCTCGTGCGGTTCTCGTAGGTGCTCGATCGTTGCGCCTTCTATATAAAATATAAATAGATTAGTTTACGGCTGCCATCCATATTATTTCACGACACGTTTTGCCGTCAAGCACCATTTCCGAAATTTTCTGTTCTCTAAATCTGACACATATATAGTACAATAAGCCATCTAGAGTAGCCTACCCTAGAGACATGAGCAGAAATCACACGTTTCGACATGTAAGCAAAATCTTACATGCACCAATATTGCACGTTCCAACATAAATTTATACACAAAAATGTACTATTATTGGCCGTTCCAACATAAATTTATGCACAAAAATGTGATAATATTGCCCGTTCCAACATAAATTTATGCACAAAAATGTGTTAATATTGCCCGTTCCAACATAAATTTATACACAAAAATGTGCTAATATTGCCCGTTCCAACATAAATTTATGCACAAAAATGTGATAATATTGCCCGTTCCAACATAAATTTATGCACAAAAATGTGTTAATATTGCCCGTTCCAACACATGCAACAAAATGCGCTGATTATTCACGTCACAAAATAAGCACTTCTATAAAATTTACTTCAATATGGTATATTCCTATAGATAAATACAAATATTAAAATGCACCAATATCACACGTTTCAGTACCTATACTAGAAAATGTGTGGATAATAACAAGGGCGAGCATATTATCCGATATGAACATTTCAGTTTGTATACGAAAACCGTGGCCGATACTGGCCCGTTCTAGTACGGAAACACAATCCCCAGACGTTGCAGTTCTGGATAAATGCTCCGACAGTGCATATATCCGCACATACATACGCGCAATATTCTCTAACACTACGCGTTTAATTAATCGTATAAGGTGAAAAACGCGTATATCACAACTGATAACACACGCACTAAATCGGGGTATACGCTATAACGTTTCAAAACAAATAACTAACGTTAATCAAATAACGAAAAGCTGCAATGCGCCAATGTTCTTCACAGTTTTAGCCAAGAGAAGCTGAGTCCGCAGCCCCGCTGCTCCTGAAAGTAAGCAAGAACCTCGACGGTGCCGCTCACACCACAATGCCATTTGCCTTGACAAGAACTGTAACTCTGATTCTTAACAGGCTATGCGTTCGCCTGATCCTACTGAAGATAAATGAAGCTTGGCCGGAAGGTTGGGTTCTCCTGCCATAGATCTCGTATGTAAATTAATAGCCTCCGCATCGTGTTTTATGGGCACGCAGCAACTGGTGAGAGGCGAGTTCTCTCACCTCTGAGGCGACCCCGAGGGAAGCATTTAAGGCCCCAGTGAGGGAAGATACAACCAAGGTTAGAATATTAGATGGCGCTCCTGTCATTCGCGGGGGCAGGAAGCGGAAATCTCAAATTTACGTCACCGCAAGCTGGGCCCCGTCTGGAAGTGGTCGGCCTGTGAGCTGGAAACAAAGAAGAGTGGAACGATCCAATATTGGGCAGCTTGTATCGAGGAGACGAGGAAACACCCAACATTCTAAAACTGGTAAGCATGCAACTTGGAAAAAAGATAGATTTTTTGCTACGTAACAGACAAGGATCTTGATAATTCAATAAAATTTAGTTGGAGAATTAAGAAAGAGGGAAAATATTGCACAACTGGCATAAAAGAAACTCAAGTTATGAGATTATCTGAAATTGGTTAGCACGTAACTTGAAAAAGTATAAAAGTTTTTTTCAACGTAACACATGAAAAACTGTGATATTCCGATGAAACCTAGGATACAGGTTAGATAGGCGGGAATATGTTTCGGTTCAATGGTAGCGTACACGATGGAAACTCGAAACGTTGTTGTATTCCAATAGAGGTCAGGGCAAAAACGTAAAACAGTTGAAATGGTGGAAACTTTTGCAATAGTAAGATATTGATTAGCAAGCAATTTTCAAGTCATGTACAGACAGGCCATTGCAAGTTACGTGATGATAACAAGATTGATGATATCATATGCAACACCTTGGTTATTTAGCAACTTTGATAGAATACAGGAACAGTCTGTGCAAGGTAAAATTGAATAAGAATGATAATATCACAGGTAACAACACAGATTAGCGAGCAAGTTTGTCGTAATGTACGAGCGACCCAACAACTTGCATGATGAAGATGAGAAAATTGGTGACATTTCAGTATTGATTAGTCAGCCATTGTTGGGAAGAATACGTAAACGGCCTTATAAGTTGCTCGCGGTAAGTAGGGAAGCTGGTAACAGTATCCTTTAACTTTTAGGTTGGGAAAAAAAGAGAACTGTTTAAGATGGGACAACTTGCAGAGCGAAAACAGCAGCACTGAGATCTTCATAAAACCAATGCGTTGGCTAGGATCGACGCATCTTCGTGAACACGCTTGGATCGAATTTTATCCGTGGTTCAGAACAATAGTTCTATTGTAAAACAACTCTACACAGGCGGGATTTCAAAGTTCATTTTCTATCGCATATTTGCCGCATGTGTCGCAGAAATTGTCCTAGCAGAGTACAAAGTTGATTCGTACGGAAATTGTAAGTCAAAACGACGAATATATTGAATTAAGTGTCATTCCTCAGATGTCTCATTCAGGTAAACGAGAATAAATTCTACTGCATAATATTTCTTCATCATCAAGCTAGAATGGTAAGTAGTGAAAATCTTTCCTCTGCCAATACTTTCTAGGTTCGCTTGATTAATTGCATGAGTTATTGAATTATTCTTCATCGTTTATGACAGCGCTGCGTATGTTATTTGTGATAAAAAAAAGTACAACTTCTGTTTACTACTGGTAATACAATGTCCTCTGTAGGTCATTTGATTATTTTACTTGCAAGATAAAAAACCGATAAATAATTCGGCAACAAATACGCAGATAAAAAGGAATAAAATCATAACCGGGGTAGAAGAGCAAGTACGTAAGAACTTGATTTGCACGCACTGATCAGATTTTTTTAAATATATATGCTAGGATGCGAGTTTTCTCAAAACCAGCAGGGATTACCGAGCACCACTTCCCTCAGTGTGATTGTAGATAGAAATCTGATAACAGCTGGAGATACGAATATGGAACGAATGTAATTTTGTATACGAGAGTGCCCATGAGTAAAAATCAGAAACGTTTCAAGGGAAAGGAAAGAAAAAATTGGTATCCGGCGACTAAATTATTGCCTAAGGTGAAATCTGGTAACCTCTGCTCAAAGGAACGAAAGGAAAAAAATCATATCAGGGATGCATAGCTTAGGTACAACAAGATAAGAAATATTTTCATTGGAGTGACAGGAGCAACACTGATAACCAGTCATCAGAAAAGTACAGAGATAAAACTTTGGGAAAAACTGTGCAAAATAAAATAAAGGAATTCAACTTTAAAACATAGGTAATGAATAGAAGTAAGGAGCCAAAATTAGACACATAAGGGCAGCAGGATACCATACCACCTCACGAGCAAAGGATAAAATCTGCCACAAGAAGGGCAGGTGGACAGCTAGACACTTGCGTTGTTAAAGAGCACAAGTTGGTAGCTGCATTAAATATAGAGAAGTGGACGGCGTATAAAGCAGAGCGTACGAGCTACGAGGGAGGCATGAGCCGCTGGCCTCTCTGCACCACCCCCCGGGCAGGTAACGCAGCAAGGGAGGGGCTCCAACTTTGGAGCGACACGCTTGGAACGGAGCGAGCAGGATAGAGAGTGAATGGGATCATGGGGCTGAATGCGCGCAATGCGACAAGCATCAAACAGGAGAAAAGGAGGGTGGGATATGCAACGGGGTTGAATGCGGATAGCCCAAAATGCTTCAAAGATGGAATGAAGGCGCAGAATATATGTAAAGGGTTAAATGCGGGTAGTCAAACTGTTTAAAAGATAGAGTGAAGGAAAACGGGATATGTGTATCTTTGCTGATTGCGGGGAGTCCAAAATGCTTCAACGATCGAGTGAAGGAGTGCTAAATATACATGACTAGCTTATATGGGGATTCCAAAGTGCCTTAAAGGTCGAATGAAGGAGTGTGGGATATACGTAACGCAGACTGGGACTATTGGGCACCCACGGTAGCAGCAGCCCAGCGTGCTGAAGTGATGACACTGGATGTTGTGGGTTCCAGTCCAGTACTAAGCCAGGTGAGCGAGCTTTGCAGCATTTGGTGCGCTGTTTCAGCTTTTGGTGGGCATGCACAGTTNTTCCCAGATATTGGGAGGGTACGGGATGCGGGTCCTTGCATGGGGATATTCCGTCGATAGTGCCATAGTTCTAGATGACTCGTGGTCAAGTGCAGCCGTATATTACTCTGGTTTGAGTTTACTTATATCCATAGCACGAAACAGTGCGTGTGGGATTCCCAGCAAGACGTGCGGTCAAGATGACTCTATATTTTACTCTACATAAGAGCAAAACGCAACAAAAACTAATGAGAGAATGTGAGATATAATTATGCAAAGGAGCTGACTGTAAGGAGTGAGTTAAGGCATCCAATATAAGGAGCCCTGCCGCCTTAAGTTAGACCATCTAGAGAATCAACCTTTTCGGCGGGGCTGTGATTCGATGTATTGTAATAGTATTATTGTATGAATACATTCCTATGGGGAGAAATCAGATCAGCCACGAAAGTGTCTCTGGCACCAGGCAATTTCAACGAAAGAACGAACACACGTTAAATATCATTGGTGGAACTGACGCGGGAGAAACAAACGAACTATGTACTAATATGCGATTGGTGCGCACGGCGACTGGCAGCAGCCATACCAGAAACTTGAGTTTTACGAACGAGGCTCCAGGCTAACTCTTTTCTATGTATTTAAACCTCTTTGATCCAATAGAGAATCAAGGAGTGCGGTAAATAGTTAAATTCGCAGATGGTATCCTATCTATATACATGAAACGAAAACTGAAACCGCGATCAGAAAGTCCAGGGACTTTGGCACAGAGTTCGAATGCACGAGCGTGAACGACGAGAAAAAGCGACTTTATTCGTAGGTAATAAAGAAATACGCTATTGGCTATAAAATTCTCGAACTAGCGATTGAATATATATGAAGAAATACTTGAATTCGGAGAGGGTGAAAATGGGGAACTGTAAACAACGAACGAGAACGTGTTAGAAAAATGAAGCAGAACTAGGGAGAGCGTGAAGTACTTTAATGAACGAATCAAGTAAGTGAGAAATGGCAACAAGGTTGAAAGGGACCACGGGGGAAGATTATTGGTCCCGTATTATAAGGATGTCAAAATCTGCTATGGAATACTATACAAAATATTTTGACAACTACATGCAAGTATCAGAAATTTAATTCCCCACTATGCAAGTATTGTGGTAAATTGCTTAGGAAAGTGTGTACAAAATTGTAAAAAAAATGTCTTATAATAAACATTAAATAGAGAATGTAAGTAACTTACAAGATTCATGTACTGATTGTTAGACACAACCAAGATTAGCTCTCAAACTAATGTTATTGTTTTCGTGTATACGCTTCAAGATATATCTAATGACAACAGCAGTTATGGAAATCACTGTGAATTTACACTTCTGAGAAGAACAACTGCCGGCACATAACAATGTCTTTGACCACTAGATAATGCAGTAGGAAATAACAGCTTGTCTGTAATCCCATTAGACCCCAGTAACACTTATCGGTAGGTACGTTGAATTAGTCACGAAAATATATATGTATTTTAACACTTCTTACCCTCCCATTCTGTTGCCAAGTTGTTGCTTAAAAGACCCTAATAAGTCTACTCTATTCCTTGGTCTACTCACAGCTGATATACGGCATTTTAACATGATGGGGATAATTATACCACAGTTAGGCGTATATCGACCACATTTAATGAAAATCTTAGGGTAATTATGCACGTAAAGAGAGATGATGATGATAATAATAATAATATTCCACTTCTATCTACAACTATAATGTATCGTGACCTGAACTTACTGAAATTTGTTGATATTCACAAGTACTTAATCTTACAGTTTCTACGCAAGGCTATGCCAGAAGAATCTGATATAATTAATTGAAACTCATTTTAGATATTTACATTTTGATAATATAATTCTAGGAACAATAGATTTAATCTACCTCCTGAAGGACTTGAAGTCCAGGAACGTTCCACAGTATTTCAGTGCGTTCAGGCTTACAATGAACTCCGTCATGACCTGTACTGCCCATGTCAGATTGTTTTTTTAAACGTGCTTATAAAAGTTATTATTTTTAACAATATAAAGTATAGCAGAGACTTTTGTCCTGTAAGCTCAGTGAGCTTAAAGTGAGCTTCTTACAAATATCGAGATCAATAAAGGTGACAACTGCGAAAAAAAAGGTGACAACTGAATCAAATAAATCCGCAATTCTGCCAAATCCACCAAGCCCACAAAATCCAGAAGAAAGTCCGCAAGGTCAACAAAGTGTAGCAAGTCCACCAAATTCACAAAGTCTACCAAATTCACAAAGCCCACAAAGTCCATCAAATTCACAAAGTCCACAAAGTCTACGAAATTCACAAATCCCACAAAGTCCACCAAATTCACAAAGCCCACAAAGTCCATCAAATTCACAAAGCCCACACAGTCTACCAAATTCGCAAAGCCCACAAAGTCTACCAAATTCACAAAGCCCACCAAATTCACAAAGCCCACAAAGTCCATCAAATTCACAAAGCCCACAAAGTCCATCAAATTCACAAAGCCCACAAAGTCCATCAAGTGCACAAAGGCCACCAAGTTCACAAAAGCTCAGCCGTTCCCAGGTACGTATTCTGGATACGGTCTTTGGAAGGCTTCAGACAGACAGACAGACTGAGAGACAGAAGAACAGCTGTCTTATTACCTCCGCCATGGAGGTTATCATTTTGTCATGTTTGTCTGTCTGTTATTCTGTCTGGCTGTCATCAAGATAACGCAAAACATTTAAGACCTATTTTGACGAAATTTATAGGGATTGCTAAGTACGTTAGGAGGAATAGATGATTAACTTTTGGTGAAGATCTGCTCATCCGTTTGCTTGTCTGCCTCATATTTTCCGAATGCCATAACTCGAAAAATCATGAACGTTTTTTTTAGGAAATTTACACGAGTTGTCAGGTATCTATATAAAGAAGACTAAATGACCAAATTTTGTTGATGATCTGTTTGCTCCTTCGCTAGTTTGTCGCGGTTTTTAATTTTATGCTCGTTAGCAAAATAACGCAAAAAAGTTATGAATGGATCTTCACGAAATTTACAGGAGTTGTTGGTAATGTTAAAAGACATGAATGATAAAATTTTGGTGATGATCGGCTGATTTGTTTGTGAGTTTGTCAGAATGTTTATTAGCAGCATACCTCAAAAAAATATGAACGGATTTTCAAGAAAATTCGTGAAACTGGTAATACTGTTATAATGCATAAATAATTAGATTTTTGTGTTGATACAAAGAAAATTAGGGTCTCAGCATCAATTCGATTTTTTCGTTACCTTTGCCTACTATGCGGAGGTATGCGCTCTCAGAGTGCTCTAGTTTACACTTCATATTCAGTTCACAGTGTTCTTCGCAAAACATATGGAAACATAGCACCGTACTTTTTTAATCAATTCATTCAATCTCCCGCTCCTGACTGGCCAGCCCCACGAGCTGCACCCATACTGGCCATACACAATACACGATAAAATGGTTTTCGTAATTACAGAAAGTTTGAATTATAACTGTCTGTTCCAGTGGTTTCTCTCGCTTCAAGGATATAGCACTGCTTATATACTTTTGGTTATGGTTAAGAGCCCAAACTAAGATGGCTTGAAATGTGACCCTCAAATATTTCGACTCGTCGGTGTGACGTAATTCGGTGACATGCGGTCACGGCTAAGTTTTATTTTAGTCCTATTGAGTCCTCCCGTTACACTCCTTGCTTCCTGATTCTGCCTGTTCCTGTAACATGTCTTCTATAGTTACAATAGGCGTTAAATATATTAGTTTTTTTGGAAGACTTTCAATAATAGTGTCTATAGCTTGTCTGTGCGCTTTCAACGTCTTATGTTAAAATTTACAAATTAGCGAAGATATAAGAATACCAATTTCGTATAGTCAAACCAGCGTAAGCAGTCCTGTAGCGGCTGGGCTGAATTGAGCGCCAAATCTAATTTATTAAGTAATGCATTTTGTGTTTTTGGATATAATTATACATTTATCGACTGAGACAAATTATATCACGCGTTCAAGAGAGATGTGGCAAAGTTGTTTTGCGTTCTTCGTCACGCCCATCGGACTCCTTACGCTGGTTTGACTATAGTAGTATTTCGGCTACCACCTGAATATTAGGAGCTGTTTTGAAGGTGAACGATTGGGTAGGGATTAAACATAGACGCGTACTTATGCCAGATGTCTCGGAGCCTGCTTGCGGAAAAGTTTATAGTTCTCGTGAAATATATCTCGTGTTATCGTGGAACATAGTATGTATATATACATATATGTTTGGTTAAAAACAATGCCGAATTGTAGGTTTACTATATCTTTATTAAGTTTCTCCAACTGTCTTAGCTTAAAAACGATTCTTCTATCTTCGGTAAGGTGAAATAGTTGTCCAGTGTT
>LQNS02276481.1:10085962-10098368 GCA_001587735.2 Parhyale hawaiensis | reverse complement strand
CCCCCCCCCCCCCCGGGCAGGTAACGCAACAAGGGAGGGGCTCCAACTTTGGAGCGACACGCTTGGAACAGAGCGAGCAGGATAGCGAGTGAATGGGATCATGGGGCTGAATGCGAGCAATGCGATAAGCATCAAACAGGAGTAAATGAGTGTGGGATGTGCAATGGGGTTGAATGCGGGGAGCCCAAAATGTTTCGAAGATGGAATGAAGGCGCAGAATATATGTAAAGGGGCTGAATGCGGGAAGTCAAACTGTTTAAGAGATAGAGTGAAGGAAAGCGGGATATGTGTAACTTGGCTGAATGCGGGGAGTCCAAAATGCCGTTGTCAGGTACGTACGGTATCCTCGATGCGGTCTTTGGAAGGCTTCGGACAGACAGATTGAGAGACGCAAGGACAGTTCTCTTATTACCTGCCCTATGGAGGTTATGTTTTTGTCGGGTTTGTCTGTCCGTTATTCTGTCTGGCTGTCATCTAGATAACTCAAACTGTTAAAGACCTGTTTTGACAAGATTTACAGGGATTGTTAAGTACGTTAGGAGAAACAGATGATTAACTTTTGGTGAAGATCTGTTCATCTGTTTGCTTGTCTGCCTCATTTTTCCGAATGCCATAACTCGAAAACTTAAGAACTTATTTTTATGAAATTTACACGAGTTGTTACCTAGGTATCTATATAACGAAGAGTAAATGACCAAATTTTTGTGATGATCTGTTTGTTTGTTTGTTTGTTTGTTTGTTTGTTCGCTCGTTCGTTAGTTTGTCGTTGTTTTTAATTTTATGCTCGTTAGCACAATAATACAAAAAGTTATGAATGGGTCTTTACGAAATTTGCAGGAGTTGTTGGTAATGTTAAAAGACATAAATGATTAAGTTTTAGTGATGATTGGCTAATTTGTTGGCGAGTTTGACTAAAGTTTATCAGAATGTTTATTAGCAGCATAGCTCAAAAAATTATGAACGGATCTTCAAGAAAATTTGTGAAATTGGTAATACTGTTAAAATGCACAAATAATTAGAGTTTGGTGTTGATACAAAGAAAATTATGGTCTCAGCATCAATTTGATTTCTTCGTTACCTTTGCCTTGCTTGGTAGAGGTATGCGCTCTCAGAGTGCTCTAGTTTACACTTCATATTGAGTTCACAGTGCTCTTCACAAAACATATGGATACATAGCACCGTACTTTTTTTACTTAATTCATTCAATCTCCCGCTCCTGACTAGCCAGCCCCACGAGCTGTCCCCATACGGGCCATACACAATACACGGTAAAATGGTTGTCGTAATTACAGACAGTTTGAACTACAACTGTCTGCTCCTGTGGTTTCTCTCGCTTTAAGAATATAGCACTGCTTATACTTTTGGTCATGGTTAAGAGCCCAAACTAAGATGGCTTGAAATCTGACCCTCATATATTTCGACTCGTCGGTGCGACGTCATTCGGGGACATGCAGTCACGGCTAAGTTTTATTTTAGTCCTATTGAGTCCTCCCGTTACACTCTTTGCTTCCTGGTTCTGCCAGTCCCTGTCACATGTCTTCTATAGTTACAATAGGCGTTAAATATATTAGTTTTTTTGGAAGACTTTCAATAATAGTGTCCATAGCTTGTCTGTGCGCTTTCTACGTCTTATGTTACAATTCGCAAATTAGCGAAGATATAAGGATACGAATATCCTATAGTCAAACCAGCGTAAGCAGTCCAGTAGCGGCTGAGCTGAATTGAGTGCAACAGTGCCAAATCTAATTTATTAAGTAATGCATTTTGTGTTTTCGGATATAATTATACATTTATCGACTGAGAGATGTGGCAAAGTTACTTTGCGTTCTTCGTCACGCCCATCGGACTCCTTACGCTGGTTTGACTATAGTAGTATTTCGGCTACCACCTGAATATTAGGAGCTGTTTTGAAGGTTAACGATTGGGTAGGGATTAAACTTAAACGCGTACTTATGCCAGATGTCTCTGAGCCTGCTTGCGGAAAAGTTTATATTTCTCGTGTTATCGTGGAACATAGTATGTATATATATATATTCTTGAAAACGATAGTGACACCCAATAGGCATGTGCATAATGAAGGAGTTTTTGACAGTCATCTAAGCTTTCGCTAGCTCCATAAGCTTGGGGTCAAATATAAACGAAAAACCCAGGAGATTGTTCGCTCACAACGTGAAAACATCAATAGTCAAGAATCTGTAGTAGCTTTTCTGAGGCGGGACAATGAAGCTCGTAGTAAATTCCACAGGAACAGGACACAGTCACGAACGCGGGTCGATCCAAGCTAGGCGGCCTGGTTGTGGGTCATTCCAAGGGATCAAACGATCAAGAGAAATCAGCTACAGAACAGGTGCGAACCTACAGCAAAATATTGCAAATCTTACTTTTAAGTCTGTCATACATGCTTTGCACTTTAGTTCTAATACAATTATTAATTTCTGCTAAAGAAAAATATCAATACTGTAAATCATACTTTTAATTCTATGGTACATTCTTTGCACTTTAGTTCTAATACAATTATTAATTTCTGCTAAAGAAAAATATCACTACTGTAAAATCTAACTTTTAATTCTGTGGATGTACGAAACGTGAAATCAAGATTATGTTAATAATTAAAGACGATTTCTTTTTATAGTCCCTCCCAAACTATAATATTATTTTATGAGTGTCATTTCAGATTATTTCTGAGTTAAAAACGATTTTGTCATCAAAGATAGGATTAATACAAACAGGTACTAATGGTACACTACGAAAATCATATGGAACATGAGTAAGTTGCATTTTTTACCAAAATATATCTGCTTAACCACTGAAAGTTAAGAATAACTTTTTGGGCAACACATAGCAAGAGCAAATACAACTGAATGATACATTCAATTTAAAATATACTTTGAATACATTATCTGATACATTATACTAACATTATCGGATAGTAGGACAATAGAGAGTGGAGCATATATATGTTTCAATTTTGGTCCAAGCGATGTTTGTGCGATAGTGTAATGTAAGTGTTAATACAGTAGATTTTCGTAGTGATCCAATTTATTCAAAAGCGTCGTCCCAACGATACTTAAATATAAAGTGTAAATGTCTTAACATTATGGAAAAGTCGACTACTGAGATACTGAAATGTAAACTGCTGTAGGTTTCAGGAATCATAAAATCTCTCCAAAATGGCGTTAGCGGGATACTGATATGTAAAGCGTAATACGGCAGTCTTTAGGAACTACTCTATCAGTTTTCTCAAGTTTCATTAGTGTGATGCTGTGTTTTAAGGTGTAAATACAATAGATTGCAAGTACAAAAACTACTGTAATAACATCTCTTAATAAATTTTAAGATGTTTAAAAGCGAGCTGAACTTCTTTAGTCTTTCCAAAAGCAAAAAAATTCCCCAAAGCAGCAGTATCATCGTACAGAAATACGGGCAAGATTTCCACAGACAGTAGGCACTATTATTAAATTTCAGGAAAAAGCGACGTGATGCAGTATTAAAATACGGGACGTAAATGCCGTAGATTTTGGCACGTTTCAGCTCTCACCCAAAGCTGCGGCAATGTGACTCCAAAGTGCAATGTAGAAAGGCCGCTGCCCACTAGAACAGAAATGTGACACGTGTCATTATGATCTCTACCCTGCCCAGGCACAGGTTCGGCTTGCTCATAGTCACACAGTTCAAATAAAAACATTTTATATCATAGCCGCACATGCAGTATTTACATTAAGCCCACCAAGTATCATTCGTTTGGCTTCAAACATGTGTGATAGTTTTCGGAGTACTTGAATGCTCGCAAATAGGTATATTTTTTATTATTTTTATACAGCAATATTCCAACACGTGCAACTGTAGTGACAGCCACAGTAACTTGTGTTTTTTTTTTCCAAAAACGAACGAATCATCAGCCAGAAATAGGAATTTGAGCACAAACACACACACAAAGAAAATGTCGCCAAACTGCAAAACTAGCTAGAAATATTTTTAGTCGCTGACTGGGTGAGTTTCCCGCTAGATCACATAGGAAGCAGCGACTTCCTCGCTAAAGTAGCAACTCTGTCACTTCAACTTGTTATATTGTAGCTAGTTGACCGCACATCAACAGTTAAACAAGCAATTGAAAATAGAGAAAAAAACATGGTATATGACTTGTAAATCTAAAATTTCCCCCAAGAAACTCCCAGGAACTCTTCGAAATAAAACTTGTGATAAAAGCCAAATGAAAATTTAAGTAACTTCATTAACAACTTTAATGAAGAGTTACACTTTTTAAAAATAAGTATCGGTTTTGTCTTAAGTGATGAATATGTTCTATAATTCGCGTAACAATGGAAGTTACAACGTTAATTATTTAGCTATCTCGACCGCTTAGAGTGATCGACATCTTGGAAGTCCACACCTCAACATTATGTGAATGCTTTTTATTTAAGTTTTTATTTATTTTTTGAATTGTCACCTACATTTCCAAAAACTTTGCAACTGCCCAGCATTTTTCAATAAATTCTCATGTAAACTGGGAGCGGATACTCGTGTACTGCTTACAGAAACACAAGCTATAATGACAATAACTATGCAATTGGACCCTGGACTGCCCCGGTACCTAAAGAGTCAATGCCGATTCAGTAATCACTTCATTATGCTACATTTAGTGCACAGTAACACAGATCCAACTGCTGTGTGCGGTGTTAAAGTTCTGAAAAAAATAATGATAATACTAATACATATCCACCATACTAGGGTTCACGTTCTATCAGGGTTGAGTAGTCGCTGGACCAAGGTCATACATACACCGACTCCAATTTCTGAGACTAGCCACCGTTCCACTCCAATTCCGACTCCTCAACTTAATAAAAACTTTCACCTGCGTCCTACTTCTGGAATAATAGAGGCGGCCGACTCCGACTCCTTCATCTTAAACATGTCCGACTCCTTACGACTTTAACTATGTATATATATCGCGCATTGCTATCCTCACCCAAGTATTGCACAACGCAAAAGATAAATAAGATCTGGCGTCCCCGCTATCGCTTAAATAAACTACCGCTGTAGGATGTAAACACTCCTTAATTATTATTCTGAAAACCTAAGAGGATCGACCAATTTCTGAGACATAGACAAACGTATCACATGAAAAAATCTTGCAGTAGTAGAAACTAGTCTTTTTCCCTTTAGTTACTACTATACTAGTGATGGAACTAGTCAACATCCGAAACGTTTGCATTTTAGAATAAGGCTCAAACTAGTGAAACTATTGATAGCTACAGATATCTATAGGCCAGTTCCAACGACAGTCTTTTGCACGTGTTATTTCAGCCATTATCCGAATGCGTTACTGCGTCGCTTAGACAGCAATGATTTTGTTATAAACATCATTTGGACTATATACTGAGATAACAAGTTCAAAAGACTGACGTTTGAACCGGGTTTCAAGAATAAAATTTTGGAAGATGCGACAAAACGCTCCTGTAGACCATAATGGCAAAGAGACACTCTACACACTAATCAGCATGCACAGCGTCGATGATGAGACTCTCAAAGCAAGTCACATAAAAGACTGAAGTTTGGTACTTACCTCATAAGAGCTAGCAAAGTTGTAGTCAGCGTGTGATACGAGACCTTCCAGACGAAGAATTTCTGGGGCGCCAGACTAAGCCCCGCCATGGGAGGGTGCGGAGTAGGATTAAATTCCATGGGTGAAGGGTACTACGGAACACAGGCGAGTGTCGGTAGGAACTCCTGGTATCTATGAATTGATCCTTCAACTCCAGGTAGAAGCACTTAGTCGTATGAAACAGTGGAATTCCTACAAAATTCGATGCATGATTCGGACGTCAAAGTGTCAACTTCCATTGCTGAGGAAACCTATTTGGCCATCCACTCAAACTGCTTCATTTGGACGAGATACGATCGATGTTTTTTCTTCGGCCAGATGATGTAGACGAATGAATGGAAGCGGCGTCTAAGACTCCAAGAGATGGTCGGGAAAGTTTAATTTTTTCAGCTATAGACGATGAAGAGGAGCGTAGTAAAACTTCTTCAATTCAAATTTCAAAGCTTAGGTTGAGCAGGTAGATAGCAAATTTCGTACTTAGATGAAGCCATCCGGAGCGTTGGTGCAACCTTGGAATCCAATACGGGACGCGGAGGAGAAAAACTTCCGCAGCTGGCGAATGTGGTGAAACTTACATTAGAAATTAGAAAATCAGCGCCAAATAAAGTTTTAAAATTATATAACATTAAGTAGCACTTTTATAACGTGTCTTCATCTCCGCAACTGAGTTATCAATGTATGTATTTGAGACGAATTACAGAGGTTAACAACCATAGTCCTATCAACATAGCAACTACTTAGCATATACTGCATACAACCTTTCGTACTCCAGCAAATCTTAAGAACTAACGAGGTATTCTTCTATTGCGTCGTTCAGCCATCTTGTGAAAAGAAACCCGTTCGTCCCACTCACAAGCAAGTACACCATAAGAGCCCCTGTAATGAATGCTTGGGGATTAAGACCGTCCTTTTATACCGGTAATTGCCCTTTTACTACACGTTAATTCATTGCAGGCGCACGCGAGCACTTGAGCAATAACAAAGGCTGGCTTTGCAGCGTTTGTACTCGTCGTAAGCTCTCCATCCTAACAACGACAGTGCTCATACGAGTACATTGAGGAACGCAAAACGGGTTTCAGTCTATAAAACAAAGTCTACGAAATACTAACATCAGTAGATCATTACAGTATATACTGTCTAATTCTTGCTTAGCTGCACATATTTACTGGAGTTATTATGTGCAAGTTGCATAGTGCTACATTAATTGGGTGTGAAACATAACCAAATTAGAGTTGGAGATGCGAAATTTCGGCGATCGCACGACGTTGACAAAGCGGGTCATAGAACAAAGCATTGAGTCCAACAAATAAAATATAGACAACGTGGTATTAACGGAAGTAGGACCGGGTAGTCATATTGGTTGCAACGAAAATATTGCTTTTCTAATGAAGGCCTATTGGCCTCTAAGCGTGATCAAATAAGCATTTAATGTAAATATTCGTGTACAAAATAGAAGCGTTAACTTCTTAACTTATAATCATAATATAATTTCTTGCAAGTAATTTGGACGGTATTTGACGGAAAGTTTTGCTTTAAGAATACGCCATTACAACATAGAGTACGGATCTTATAATGAAACTAAAATAGGTGGCTTCTATACTGGACTATTGCCTGTAAAGCACGTACCAGTATAGGGCGAAACTCAACAGGTTTGTATTATTTTTTGAAGTTTGTTTTCATACCCGGTAACAGTGGTGAAATAAATTTGCCAAACAAGTGAAATGAAATTTCCGTAATATGTTAATTCTGATATAAACTAATTTCTAATTGGAAACCGTAAACAACATGTGGAAGACTAGGTAAGAAGGGCCACCCTTGACACAACGCTATCACTCGTACACGATCAGACTTGGGCAAAATACTCAAAGCAGTAAAGGATATGGATTGGTAATGAGAGCAAGGCATTGGGCTCTCGGAGCGGCTTCTTGAGTTAGACATCCAAAAGTGACAGCCAAAAATCCGGGGTACGGCAGGGAGTCCTCGTCATCCGAGTACAAGGATGAACTGCCATCCCCGTACGAGCTCCCTGAATCATCCAGGGAATTTCGATCAAATGGCGAGGGCATATCGAGGGCCCGTCTTGCGCTAATGACACTAGGCGACTCTAGATTACTTCCTACACCGACAGCCACACCGCCAGTGGGGGGAACACCGGGCGGTAAATTGCCATGGTGCCCCCGCCAAGTGTCTCGCGGCGGTCCACCACTCATGCTGGTGGTGGTAGAATCTAGGTTACAACCATAATCACTAGTTAGTTTAATAACACCGTAAATACCGTCCTCTTCGGCACTACTCTTGCTATTTCCATTATAGGAATGTTACAGTCAAAACTGCGAAGCACTGGAATGGTGAGTTCGTCACTGAACAGCGAGACTCAACGGAATTGAAAGAACCAACTCTCATAATCACAATCTAGTTACCGGCTTCAATTTTCAAAATTTAAAGAACTAACTCTCATAATCACAATCTAGTTACCGGCTTCAATTTTCAAAATTCAAGAGCACTCGAGAACTGCGACACTTGCCACACTCGAATTTTTCTTTTTTGCCCGGTGCACTAAATTGAGTACAACACTTCAGAAAATTGGCTTGAACTCCGAAAGCTAAAAGTCATTCGCCAAACGAGGTTCCGTCGCGAACCTGTCAAGCTGCGACGCGGCGTCGGCCGGCGCTGCCCTCCATCATTGCAAGCGAACGCAAACTGCTGTGCTCTTCGTGCTCCGACTTCCTTGCCCTCTCGGCCAGCCCCCCTCTCGCTCGAAACCCCCATTACTTACCTCCCTCCCCTTCACCCCTAAACTCCGGGCAGGAGGCTCTGCCTCCTCCACTCCCTTAGCCTCACTTTAACTCAAAAGATTACCGTCAGAGCTGCTAATATTATTGCTTTGGTAAACTTGGACTGGGCGATAGACTGCTGGGGGTCATGAGAGAATGTATTTAAGCACATTATGAAACCCATGAGGCGAATACACTTCCTTTCTTTCATGCTATTCTGACGTTCCCTAAATCAGTTATTGTCGGCAGATGAATACTGCATCATAATAATCCGTTCATTTCTCCCTTGGCGGATTTTTATATCTTTATACTATTGCAGTACAGCTCATTTCGTAAAAGGCCCTACTCAAACTTGCATAAAAGAATCTACTACTAAGAATGACCGCCGTGTGTTTATCTATTTATTTATATATTATGTGTTACGTGTAAAGTTCTTAACGAAATAGATAGGAATAAATTAGCTCTGGCCTTCTTGGTTTCAGTGAATTCATGAACTAACTAGTGGACCAGTGCTCGAAAAAAATTCATGCAATAATCGATGTGTTTGCTCTTTTCTCTAATTTGCCGTTTCCACGTTCTCCCGCTCACGCTTATTAGCAGCTCTTATTCTCTTCTGTAATCTTTCTGCTTCAAGTTTTTCTTATCACTGTGTCGCATACATGCGCTTCATCTCTCCCCATTGGTAGTCAGTCTTCGTTTTTGGTACTGTGAAAGTCTCGTTCTTCTTTTATGTTCCCTATCCTCTTCCTTAATTAAACGTGCGTCTTCCAAAGTAAAATCTTGAGTGAAACACTGCGATAAACTTGTATGCAACTCCAGTCAGCGACATGTGAGTGCACCGTATTCGTGGTACTGTCATCCATAGTAAAATATCTGTTTCATTGAAGTACTGAAATTTTGGCCTATGAAGCTAAATCTGCTCCTTCAGAGAAAGACAGTATGCTAGAAGAAATAATTGTCTACTGCCCGTGAATAATCGTCTAGCTACTACTCGACACATCGGGAGTGCTCCGTTGATCTACTGAATTTATACTTCGTGACATGAGAGAAAAGAAGCTGCTTAGGTATATATTGTTCCGATTTCGAGAAGTGTTTCAAGCAAGAAGTGCATTCATATAAAGGAAAAAGGATCCCACTTTCGCCATCTTCTGCAACCTGGTAATCGAACTTTATGAAAACGCAACTTGATTACAAAATTTGCAGCCTGTCGTTTTTTCGCCTATTTCCTGAAGAGTGGACACGAAATAAATAAATAAATAGACGTAGCGTTTTATTCTATTAGGATTATTATCGATAATTTATGTCACGTTTTAACACAACATATAGGTGACAATTAGGCCAGGTTGAAAACTGTAGTCATCTTGCCAAGCTTCGTTGTAAACTGATGGGTAGAAAATATTCCAGGTTGCATGCAGATGATGGCACTCGTACAATAGGCCCTATATCTGATTCCGGTCTTACTTTGACAACGTTGAAGTCCACTCATTGCAGATCGCAGTTCATTTACAGAAGATAGTTGTGTCAGATTTGAGTGTTTGCAACAAGCCCTTGAATTTTCAAAATTGTGACGTCACTGTTGCAGCGAGGAATCATTGGTATTTCCACAGTGGCGTGGGGTAATTTTGACGTCACAAATCTAGAGATTTCAAGGGCGTAGCGCATGCACTCGGATCTGACAAAACTACTACAATAAGTGAACTGTGATGCAGATACAGTACATACAGCTTCTCTAAAAAATCTCTGGCATCGTGATGTGTACTCTTCTGAGGTATCCTTCGTCCAAACTTCAGTTGCCCTTAGTTTACACTGATACTCTTCTTGACCTCATAATTATCGATGCAAATGGTAAGATATTCTTCAGCGGTTAGCAGGCGCGTAAAAACCACGGTGATTTCTTAGTAGCAAATTATTTTCTCCATTTTTTGTTCTTCTTTCAACAGAAAAAGTTTTCTCTTGAAAAGAAATCCGAGTTATATGACACCCTCAAGTATCTTGGGTATAAAACTCCGTATTTATTAGGAACAATATTGACTGCGGGCAAAAAATATTTAGCTTCAGCGTATCACCGAAAGAAAGTTTAGTATTGTTCAGCTTAACACGCTTATTTGTAAGGTTCCATAAAACTCAAGTTGGCAGTTTCATTGCATCCTGCACGATTAAGTTAATAAGAGAATTGTGACCAATGAAGACGGGTCATCACAAATTTATCGCTGTGATTTTTGACAGCGCTGATACTCTAGTACTATATAGCTGCAGAGTAGGCTGCTGTATGATTATAGAACACAGTTATGAATATGAAATACGTTATTCATGTACAAGTATTACTTATTGTCTAGAAAAAGCAATAAATGAGCTAAAAGATATTTAGTAGCATAGTCATAATGTATAACTCCTCACAGCTTCAACGTACGCTGCTTCATAGCTTAGCACTTCCGACAAGAAAACCACAAAATTGAAAATTGAAGATTTCCATATTTTTGGGATCGGAAAAATACACATCAATGAATTTGACAGGCTTGCAGAAACCAATTTTGGATAAGAAAACTCAATACTCACAGACCTTTTGGAATAAACCTGAAAACAGAAAAAAACTAAAAATGGTAGCACAGATACGTTCCACTTGTATATATTTTTTACTTTTGAATTTCACTCGCTGCAGATGAAGATAAGCCTTACTTATCGAGTATATCAGTGAATAATTTAGTTTGTTTTACCTTAATAAAAGAAAAAAAACAGTTATAATATATATATATATATACACGGTATCTATGAATCATATCATATTTCCACTCGCCTGCATTTGCACAGGAGACATTTCTCCGAATAAATAACCACAAAGTTACGAGCGTCATTCCAAAAACACTGTGATTTCGGCGTTGTTGTCCGGGAAACGCTGCCCACGCAATGCGTCCTTCAGAGATTCAAACAAATGGAAGTCTGACGGTAGCAAGTTGGGACTATACAGTGGCTGAGACAACACCGTCCAGCCGAACTTTGTCACACATTCCGTGGTCTTCACACTTGAGAGTGGCCTGGTGTTATCGTGTTGTAAACGGAATGTTTTCGTTTTCTATGGCTTCACACGGGCAATCTGAGCTTTCAATTGACACCCACATCCTACTCTACACGCATTTAATTTATCGTTATCCGCCGACCGGATGAGTTGATCGAGGCGCAGTTTGACTTCAGGGAGGTAGCTATGTATTGCCGTCGGGAGTGCACTTTGTCACTCACGTCTCTATCGCCACTCTGAAATCGACAAAACCGTTTTCTAAATGTGGTGACATCAACTGAATCGGCTTCACAAACTTTCACTTGGCACCGGTGAATATTAATAGTTTCAATTTTTTCTGCATGGAGGAATTCAATGACACACACCCATGACAGTGATTACCTTCTTCGAGTGTCATACCGTCAGTCTCCCCTCTCCCCTCCCCTGCTCACCACGTTCGAAACGATCACTGTGACTAGGACTTCCTTTGGCTCACTTTGTTGAGATATGTGCACATCATAGACTGTAAGAATTTGAGTCCTTCGGAAAAGAGGACCAGTTTGAGCGAGGTAATGTTGGCCTGTCAAAAGCCTCACGATCTACTTCTCCCCCAGAGAGCAACTATCTCTTCCTCGGAGATTACGTCGACCGTGGCAAGCAGTCCCTGGAGACCATCTGTCATCTCCAAGCTCCATTGATGTAACAAAAAAAAAAAAAACATAAGGCATTTATTCTGATATTACAAGAATTACACCACAACTTATAATGCCGAATATTAGCATCATCTTCACGACTTTCTTTTATTCATTTGCTTTACAAAAATGGTTCCCCACCTTATCTACGCCTGGCACCCCTAAAATTGTTTTTTTTTTTTTTACAGCTGTATGTTAGCTTCTGCTTCTCTACTTCTCTTTTCTTCTTCATTATATCTATAGTTTCATGTTTTCCTAATGTCCCCTATTTTTAGCCTCGAAATTAACATGATGTATTAATTGATTTGCAATATACCTGGGTGTGAACTGTGAACCTATTGCTATC